>JASANF010000695.1:0-35222 GCA_030248245.1 Trissonchulus sp. WLG1_4
TATGCCTATGATTTACACATAAGGCAAAAATATTAACCAAAAATTAACCAAAGACGGACCAAAATACGACTAAATTATGACTCAAATACTGTTAATATTCATCAAAATCTATACATTAATCTAACATTGTGAATAATTTGTACATTAATCTCCATAATATTATTACACTATTCCTACTACAAAACGACCATTTACTTACCAAAATTTCACCACAAAACACACACTAATGACCATGCAAAACCATAAAAATCGATATATTATGCCTATGATTTAAACATAAAGATAAAATATTAACCAAAACTTAACCAATTTTTCTTACCAAATTTTTACCATGCACGAGGAAAGAGAGACCATGTCGTTACCATGAAAACAGCTATAAAGTAGTAAACAAGATGACCTCAAAATAGCATGAGACAGGCTAGCAACACGCATGCTCCCCATCCAATGCTCCCCACCCATTCGCCTCCTCGCCTCCCCACCCCACTCCCTACCCAATGCTCCCCATCCCCAAAGTGCGCTCAGATACTCGCACTATACTACTGACATCACCAAAAAGCACATCGTAAAGAAACAATAGAGGGTCCTTGATCCCGTGGTTCTGCTAATACCGAAGTAAGCCTAACATTCCTTTTCTCATTTGTCGATTCTTGGCAATATAGATCAAAAAGTTATTCGCCGAATTGAGGGTTTCTAAAAATCCAGTCACAGGCACCAGAATATGAAACGCTCTACGCTCTAACTTCATAGCGTAGGCTAGTGTTAGTAAGCCTAAGGGAAGGGTATGTAGCAGAAACGTACACAGTACGACGTACGACAGCGTTTTAGTGACTTTGGTCTGACGTTTACGACACTGACGTAGCGTATGATTGGCCTCTGTGTACTTGTGACGCGTATGACGTAATCCCGCTAGCGCCAACAAATAGATGATTTCACTGAGCAACCCCCCACTTAGCTGAAATCCAGTATAGAACTCGTTCATAAACGGCGTCAACATTCGGTGACCGTAGCAAAAGACGTGGGTATCACTGATACGAGGCCATTGATAAGAAGTTATCAAGCAAAGTAGCGTAAGCGCAGCGGAAAGAAGGAACACTAATCCACAGCTGATAATAAGGGTTCGGGGTCGGAGGTTTAAGTAGGCTTGGGTACTGAGACAAGCTACGCAACGGTCGAGGGATACTAGAACCAACATTAGTGGGACTAGGAAGCCTCCCATAATCATCGCTACCCCCTGGGGGTGGGATATACAGTCCCATCGGGTGGAAAAAGCGTTCGATTGGTTTCGATGTAAAAGGGCTAGTCTTCTAGAACCGGAAATGAGAATCGAAGCACCCCAGATGAAATCGGCTACGGCCAGAAAAGCGGGCAGGCAGAATTCTTTGCGCTGTAACGGACGCACCAGGGCTACTGAGAGAATTATCCATAAATTGCCGATTACTTCGATAATGCCTACGACAGTGTAGGCGGCAAAAAAAGACGTCAGACGCACGTTATCCGCGCTATCGGATTCGAAATCAAGCATTATTGTTAAGTATTAAGTATTACTTATTAAGTATTAAGTATTAAGAGTTCACATCGATGATAAATGGGAGATAAACATACTTTGTAATAGCATTAGCTTGATAATACATACTTCAAAAAGTAAATAATTAATTGCCAGTGTTAGCTTAAGCAAATATTAATTATGGTAATTGATAACCTGAAAATACTGAATAATAATAATAACCGGTCAGGACAGGTAGGAATTTCTGATTTGTTGTTAAAGGAATTAAAGTACCGACAAATATTGCTTGCTACAGAATTCGGAGTCAAGGCGAAGTTAGAGTCTCTTGATTTCAGAATCAAAGCCTATATGCCTATATATACATACTTTCAATCCGGAATCAAATGACTCTAACTCCGCTTTGACTCCGGAGTCTGTAGCAAGTATTTTTGGTCATTACAGTGCGTACTAATTACAGTGTGTTATCATATTTTATTGAACAACATTTTTGACATACTAAATCCAAGCAATCGCGAGTAGAGAAGTAAGAAATGTGAAAACAGCTGATTCTCAAGAAGCCTTATTATTTCTCAAAAATCAAATTCTCAATTTGCTATATTATAAGGCGGCTTTTTTCCCACAATGAATGTATTTTTCTTCTTTTAGCTGCTCATTTTTCATGTTGAGCTTACAAAAGTTCCTGCATTTGATTAGGTAGCTCAGAAATTGACTGAAACTTTGCGCAAATTGGCATTATCTTGCTGAGTTTCAAAGTTGGCATTTTTCAAAAGAATGAATGTTTTAAAGGCTACTTTGTCAACCGTGCAGGAAAGAAACTTTACACAACCATTAAAAAAAGCTGGCAATATCCATTACCTTCTGTTTTTAGAGTGCAAATTACCTAAGCGGATTATAGTGAAAGTTTTGACAAAAACCCAAAAAGCTCAATTAGGGCTACGAGATACAATTGTCAGATTTAAATCCACTTTAGAGCATACGTACATAATACTAGAAAAATGTTTGAATATTCCCAGATTTTAGTGAAATGTGTGATGTGTCTACAGATAAGCACTTGTTGAGAAGGGGGAAAGTTTTTTAGATCTGAAAATGTAGAGTAAGAGTAAGCTATTTCGAAAGTAAAAAATATAGATAGCTGGAACGTGTGAAATAGAAGCTAATAAATAAGCCATATTAGGCCATTTCATAAATTATATTAACCGGAATAGATTAACTAGATTAACATCAGCAACTTAACATAAAATGATGAATGTTTATAAAGCTTTGTAGATCGATTAGGCCTATTATGATGCTAATCTTGTTAATCTAATATAATTTATACTAGATTAGGAAAAGGTAATTAGCTGATGTTCCAAACTTTAAAACCGGGGTCTTTTTCGTTATTAGCCCCTGTCCGGAGTTAGGAGTTTACTGAACTGGTTTGCATAAATTTACACCAATGGACAACTCTTGACCTCAGGACTTAAAAAAACATTTTTTAAAAAAAATTAAAACCTAAAGAAATTTATAGTAAAATTTTTATAGTATTAGGGGTCAAAAAACACTTAAATTCGTATCCTGAACACTTTCCCCATCTCAGAAGATATAAAACATTTAAAATTTTTAAACAATTTTAAGTTTTTGAAATTTACATTTTTGAAGTCCTAAGGTCAAGAGAGGCTGTTGGTACAAACATTGTCAAAAATCGGCTTAAATTCCGGTGTGGGGGGGGGGATAACAGAAAAACCCCGAAAATCGCTTTGCTCAGCTATAAATAAAAAAGTTCGCTTGTTCATTATGTAAAATTTCGAGCTTTTATTTCGCCAAAGCTAACTTCCTAGTTCCCACAGACCAGCGTATATAAAAAAAGTATATAATAAAATTTTTTCCTGAATAAGCTGTCTGTGACAAAAACGACAGAACGTCCCACAGTCAGAGCTAGAAACAGAAACTAGTGCTTTGTGTCCCGCCTTGGACTTGAATATATGCTACAATCACAATGTATAAGCCAAATGTTCATTTGCGAATGAATAAAAAATAAAAAAAAACAGGAATTTTTGCGTCGGGTTTGTGTAAAGCACTATGTTAGGTTGACCTACATATGTAACAGTTTGGAGTTTTTTTAAACTTTTGAAAACAATTTTCTTAAGGTCTTATCCAAAATTGGATTTATCGGATTAGAATTAACTTTATTTTGTCAATAACGCCGCGTCAGTTAAACGTAATTTATTGCATCTTGGCGCACACCGAGGCACCATATGTGAGCCATGTATGGCAAACTTTCAGCCTGCTATTTTCATTTTGTGCTGAGTTATCAGCAAAATTTATTTAAATCTAATCCGTTAAATCCAATTTTGGATAAGGCCCTTAAAGATACAACATGATTCCAGAAATATAAATGACGGAAGACACATTTTGAGTTGATTAAAGGTTAATTGAGGATGGCATATTCTCTGGAGAATTAGCTCACCAAGTTCTGACGAGCTTCATTTATCATGAGTTGACGAGAAATTTTAGCTAAGTGGTCACACCTACTTAGATGTGAGATATGCTGGCTCAAAAAAAGTAACGGATTAGTACATTTTTGCTTGCTTGCTTACAGCAAGAGTACATAATGGCGTCTCACTCTTTATAGGAGTAGTCTTAAGAGTGACACGCCATAATGTACTCCTGATTTTAGTCTTTGCTCCCACACAAAAAAAAGAAAAAACAAGTACCTAGAAGAATACAAAAAAGTTTTTAGCTTCAACCTGACAACCAAGTGCCAAGATAAGTCAGATTTTTTTGACAATGAACAGTTTCAAAAAGCAGCGCCTTCAAAAATTGCAGTGTTTTGCAATAACAAAGTTGGTCAAGTTTGGTTCGGGTGGAACACATTTGCCGAGACATTTTTACCTACTCTTTGCGACACGTTTCAAAAATTTTAAATTCCAGACTTGGGGGGTTTAGACCCCTGTGGTTGCTTGTTGCTACCAAGTTGGTTTGTTCAAACATTTGCCATATCTGGCCTTATTAGCAATAAGCATTTTTATCATTATTTAGGGAGAAGACGACAGTCAGTGCCAAGGATAAGGACAAATATGAACCGGGCTTACTGCTGGTGTTTTATAGATTTGAAAGTGCATGCTAATATGTTTTCTGTTTTAGATCATCAAATGTTGTGTGGCCGTATGACGTGTAGACTGGACTCATGCGATGTGTCGTATGTCGTACGTCGACACACCAATGATTGACTTTGGGAGCCGGTAACAAGATTTTCGGACACGTTCGTCACTTTTCGCGAACTTAAAAATTTGTGCGAAACTGCGAACTATGATGTAATAATCTTTCGTTTTGGACACTATGCAATATAGAAATTACGTATTATTACTTTAAACTTTACTTTACTTTACTTTATAACTTTAAATTACTTCAAATTTTTTTGATATAGCTTTCCCGCCATGCTCTTACTTTTCGCGAAGAATGAAGCTCGACGTACGCAAGGGGAAGAAGAAACTTTTTTTGCACAGTACTGCATTATTTCTTGATGATGATGGGTTGGTATTCAAGAAATTACTGTCTATTTTGGGCATATCTTATTTTTAATTTGATTATGAAAAGTTATACAGTAAATTTTTTGAGTCCGTGTTTTTGTATTGTTAATGGTCAGTGCTAGATTGGTAGAATTTAAGCATAGAGCAACGCATGATTTGCACTTGCAGTTGCAGATACACAAGCCCGGTTCGTATTTGTCCTTAACGACATGGGGACATAGATAAGGACAAATTTTGGTCAGCTGCTGTGAATAATTGACAGACGAGTTTCGGCTAATGTTTTGTATACGGTATGGCAATGAACTTAGCCATATGCATGCCAAAAGTTTCCTTATTCGGCCTAGTAGTTTTCTGGGAATTGCTCAAGGACAAAACCTAGGACAAGAACAAGGACGAGTATGAACCGGTCTTTGGGATGCGCGATGTGATCTTGCTGTGGGTGTGGTTTATTATCCATAGTGTGCAATTTGTGTCAGTCTAACGTTTAAACCGGTCTAAGGCGTTCTATTTCAAGTAATTTAGAGCATTGTAACAAAAAGTTCTACATGTTTTACATAGGTTAGAATGTTACCCTCAGGCTTAGACTGCGTTTAACAAGTCTAAAGACTGATTGATGCATTTCACCATATGTGTTATAGAACGTTTTTTGGGCGCACGGTACTTACCTAAAGGCTGTTTCACACGATGTGGAAAAACGTACCCACGCGTTTTCCCCATCGTGTGAAGCAGGCTTTATTGGGGGTTTGGTAATTGGTGTTTCTGATGTTGACGCGAAAGGTCAAAGTTAGAATTCCGGCACCTCTATGTAATTTTTCCTTCTAAAATAGTGGAATCCTTATTTTGGACATGCTTTTATGCTTTTCTGACAGACGGACAACTTTACGATCAAGTTTTTATTAAGAATATAGCCTAAATCTTGAAGTGATCTGAACTCTTACTTTACTTTTGTACTGTAACGATAGCAACTGGTGATTTTTACTGTTTGTCAGTAAACCTGTTGCTTGTGCGTCGCGTGCCCTATACTCAATAGGTTATGGGCTCAGCCTGCGTCCTGTGAACAGTTTTTTGGTCCCGATTTGCCTCGTCCTTTTTTCTGGTTGCCTTTCTGGTTGTGGATCAGCCAACAGCTGGACTATGGCGGAAAAGTTAAAGCAAGCAATCGACAAGTTTGATGGGCGAAACTATCCGACCTGGAAATTTAAAATGCGGATGGTGTTGATCGAAAAGGACTTGTGGGGGCATGCTGAGGGGACTGAAACTTTACAGGAAAATCCAACTGCGGCGCAAGCAAGAGAGTTCAGAAAGAAGGAGAACAAGGCCTTGGCGACAATCGTTCTGGGTTTAGAGGACAGTCAAATATTTTTGGTAAAGAGTGCCGCTACAGCAAAAGAAGCGTGGGACAATCTACAAACTCATTACGAAAGACGTACGTTATCTAATAAACTTTTTTTGCGGAAAAAGCTGTTTCACCTGGTCATGCAAGAAGGGGCAGATCTGCTAACGCATATCAATCGCCTCAAAGATCTGGCCGATCAATTAGCTGCTATTGATGCACCTGTCAGCGAAGAAGACCAAGTCACCATTTTGCTGGCAAGTCTACCAGATTCTTTTGACAACCTTATGACAGCTCTGGATGCAAGAACTGGTGAACTTACGATGCCATTTGTCCAAAGTCGTTTGTTGGAGGAAGAAACTAAAAGAAATGAGTCAAAGCAAGAAACAACAGCTGGCGACGAAGCCTTGCTGGCGAAAGGCTACAGAGGTAGAAAAGGCAAGGTGGGTAATTGCTACAACTGTAACAAACCCGGTCATTACGCGTACGAGTGCAAGTTGAAAAAGCAGACAAAGCCGAACTATAAACAGTATAAAGGCAAACAAAAGGCTAGTGCGGCGGTTCAGTCAAGGGACTCTTCTTCTGAACAGGACTCTGGGGACGCGTTCGTAGTTACAAGTGGCATTGCGAACCATGTTTTGGCAGCCAATAGTTGTCGAAAACGGTGTGATTCGTGGTTCGTGGACTCGGGGGCCTCTCAACATTTGTCCTGCAGAAAAGACTGGATGGTGAAATATGTAGAACTGGCGAATCCTGAGGAAGTAAGACTGGGGGATGGACGATCAGTTCAAGCAGTGGGTAAAGGTAACGTGGTAATGTCAATGAAGCTTCCTACAGAAAATAAGCAGATAGAGTTTAAAGATGTGCACTACGTGCCAAAGTTAGCCATAAATTTGTTGTCCGTTCGAGCTGTTGCTAAAAGAGGCAATAAAGTCGAATTTGTGCAAAATAAGTGCTACATCACCAAGAATGATAGAATGCTTGGTGAAGCAGAGCTGTGTGGCAAGTTATACAAGCTGAGCTGTAATAAAGTTAGCAAGGCTACTCACACTGCAACTTTGGGTCAAATAGATGTCTGGCATCAGCGCTATGGTCATCTTAGTGAAAAGAATCTTAAAGTTTTGGCAGATCAGCAATTAGACAGAGGTTTCTCATTTGATGAAAACGAGAAGATGATGTTTTGTGCTGATTGCGTGAAAGGAAAATTGCACAAGTTGCCGTTTCCTAAGCACAGTGAATCAAAAGTAGACCAGATTTTGAATTTGGTTCATTCGGACTTATGTGGTCCAATGCAGAATGAATCAATCAGAGGATCAAGGTATTTTCATACCTTCATAGGTGGAAAGTCACGTCTGGTTTTTGTCTAATTTTTAAAACGTAAAAGTGAAGTTTTTGAAAAATTCAAAGAGTTTGAAGCCGAAGTGTCAAATTTTGCTGGCAGAGGGATCAAGGTCCTTCGCACAGATAACGGCGGCGAATTCACGTCTGCGGAATTCGAAAACTTTTGCAAGCGGAAAGTGATCGTTCATCAGTCCACGGTTCCAGAAACGCCTGAGCAGAACGGGGTAGCTGAGCGTATGAATCGGACTCTAGTTGAAGCTGCCCGTAGTATGCTCGAAGCTGCAAATCTTGAAAAGTGTTTCTGGGCCGAAGCGGTTTCTACAGCCGCATATCTTAGGAACAGGTCGCCAACTACTGCCGTGAAAGAAAAAACACCGTTTGAAGCCTTCTACAATACAAAACCAAGTGTTTCGCACTTTAGAATCTTTGGCTGTGCCCCCTACGCTCATGTTTCGAAACCAAAACGTCAGAAATTTGATGCAAAACCAAAAGAGTGTAAGTTCGTCGGCTACAGCACAAGATCAAAAAGATATCGTTTGTTCGACGTGGAGGGCAAGAAAGTGTTCACGTGCAGAGATGTTGTGTTTGATGAAAGCAGTGTTAAAGCAAAAAGAACAACTGAGTTAGTGGTTGACTGTTCCAGTGACACAGAGAACGAACAACGAGCAGACAGTGAGCCAGAAGAACCACTCGCAGGCCATGTCGAAGTTGGAGACGAAGTCGATGCTGATGCACCTGTTTTGCGTCGTTCAGAAAGAACACGGCGATCACCAATGGAATGGCGACAAGAGAAACCGTGGTGGAAAGTCGCAGACAGGATGCGAGACAAAAGAGAATCAGCCCACTACGCCTGTCTCAGCGCAGAAATTGATGAACCAGCAACAATCCCAGAAGCTTTAGAGAGTGATTATGCTGAAGACTGGAAGAAAGCTGCACAAAGTGAGATTGATTCGCTAATAGAAAATCAGACGTGGGTGTTAGTACCTTTGCCAGAAGGACGTCAACCAATCAAATGCAAGTGGATATTTAAGGTCAAATATAAGTCAGACGGTGCAGTGGAAAGATTCAAAGCGCGACTGGTAGCTGAAGGTTTTTCACAAAGTTATGGAATAGACTATGAAGAAACATTTGCTCCTGTGGTAAAGTTTGCTTCCGTACGAACCTTGCTGGCAGTAGCAGTTGAAGAAGATATGGAAGTCCACCAAATGGACGTAACGACCGCGTTTTTGTATGGGTCTTTAAATGAAGAAATTTTCATGAACCAACCTGATGGTTTCGTTGAGAAAGGCAAAGAAAACTATGTTTGCAAGTTACAACGTAGCTTGTATGGCCTGAAACAGGCTCCGAGGTGCTGGAATCTCACACTGGATAATTACCTTTGCAAGCTAGACTTTGTTAAAATAGCTTCGGATGCTTGCATATATGTCAAGAAAGTGGAAAGAAAGAAAAATGGAACAGTCATCATTGCGTTTTACGTGGATGATCTTCTGATTATTAAAAAAGATTAAGCTCTGATGGCCGAAACCAAAGATTTACTTAACAGCCGTTTCAAAATGAAAGATTTAGGAAAAGTTCACTACTATCTGGGCGTTGAGGTCTTTCATGACAAAGAAGCAAAGACTTTAAAACTCAGCCAACAAAGATATCTGCAAAAGCTCCTCGAAAAGCACGGTATGCAGGATTGTAAGCCAGCCGCTGTACCAATGGAACCAGGATTAAAGTTAAAGAAGTTGGATTCCACCGAAAGACAACTTTCGGAATCGCAGAAAAGCCAATATCAGTCAGTTGTTGGTGGTCTTCTTTACGCTGCAGTAGCTACCCGTCCTGATTTGTCTGCTTCAGTGGGAGTAGTATGCCAATTTAAGAATTGTAAGAATTAATAGTATTAAGAATATAGCCTAAATCTTGAAGTGATCTGAACTCTTACTTTACTCTTGTACTGTAACGATAGCAACTGGTGATTTTTACTGTTTGTCAGTAAACCTGTTGCTTGTGCGTCGCGTGCCCTATACTCAATAGTTTTCTCAAAAGTGGTGATGACTCACCGTAACTAGACCCAACGCTAATTGAACTTGAATAATTCAATGCAACTATTGCTGCACCAGTTAACTTTTTCGTTTCTTTAGGTTACCAAGGTTAGCTAATGATTTATTAAAATCACAGACTTAGTCTATTTTATCTTTTTTAGGTTAGCGGAGCTCGGAAAATTTTTAACAGTCCTGCCCTACAGTTCAAAATCTTAAATTTTGTTGTAGTTAAGCTGTTCTGTCCAGTTGTCTGTTATGTGTCACTGGTTGGTTAATTTTAAGCTAATCGGTGTATTACGTTAGCTCTTTCAATTAATCATGATATCATGGTAATTTTTAAAACCAAACTTCATTTGCTATAGCAGACATGTATATACCAGCACAAAAATTTCATGTAAAACTCGCCCCTTGATCCGACGCATCCTACCCAAAACAATAACGTTTCACCTGCCTCCCCCAGAACCGACGCAGTTTTTACCTTTTTTGCCCCAAAAGTAGGACTTTTGACACTTTTAGGCCAAAATTTAGGATAAAAACGGTTGCATTTATAAAAAGTTATAAACGTAAGGTATATAATATATAAAAATATGTTCTTTGAATCACTATTGTTTACCATGAAATTAAGTTTTTTTTCCTACTTTTTGCTAAAGCTGAAGCCGTACAGGATGAAACATCTCAAGTATGTACGTTGCCGAGAAAAAAAATGACCGAATTTTGAAAGAAAGAAATGAAGGCGATGGCGAACCAGGGCCGCTCGCGTCGACGTCGAGAATACTAACCACTACACCACAGACCCCCGGTTTCGTAGGCCCTATTTATCATTTACAACATGGTAACAGATTTTTTTTGTCTGCAGCCCCATCTTAGCCATGCCGCAGCGTGTGCACGCGATTGTGAGGGAGTTTGCGGAGAACACCAGCGCTCATGGGTTTGCCAATATTGCGCGCGAAATCGGACTCATGCGACTCATCTGGATTCTGGCTGTGCTCTTGGCATGGGGTACTTAAAATTCTGTTAGTGTCAGTAAGCCTGCCAAGGAACATTTTGTGTGGAGAACGCATGAAGCTAATCTGACGCTAATACTAGTCTAAAAAGTTGTATTTGAGTTGACTCGAACTACTGTAGGTACCACGTATTGCCATGGTTAGAAATTAGAATGTTGGTGTAGGCTGGGTTTAGCAAGAGTGATTACGGCCGTAAGACTGGCTTTATTATGTAACAAAGACACCTACAATCATTTTCGTACAAAACGAACGAATGTCACACTTTATAGGACACATAAGCCTTAGGTACCGCTCTGTACTCAAATTTCAATACATCCATAATTCGTCAAATTAATATTTATGAAATAATAATTCTAAAACAAAAAACAAAGTTACTATAGTAAATTTTACATATTATACCCCGGACATATGCAGCTTTATTGGTGTACCTTGGTGACCTATAGCAATAGTATTTCCTAGTGAGGCTGCGAACTTTTTGACCGCCCCTCGTATGTGACGCTTCTGAAACGCCTAAAACGATATATCAGACTTTACGGGACACACAAGACTTATGTGACGCTTCTAAAACACCTAGGTATATTGATTTATTGAACACAGAACAGAACACTTTTGGTCGATTCATACTTGCAGCCGTATATCCGTTCAGCCGGCAAAATTACGAAATAATGACGCCACACTTTTTCAGCTGTGATGTTGTGGCAAGCGACGATGCTGGTGCAGAACTATCTGTCCTACCCCAGCTCGTTCGACGTCAACACAATGGCCGCTACGTCAATGTCATTCCCGGCAGTCACAATCTGCAACCTGAATCCCCTGAGGGACTTCTGCTTCAGCTCCAATATTGGGGCACTCAGGAGTCTGTGGAATTTTGCTAATATTGATAAAGATGTAAGATTGTATATAGAGCCAAGATTAGAATTAAGGGTCCTTTAGTACATTAAATTAATTTGTTTCAACTTTGATAGCTTGATCTTGATGAAATTGACTTTTACTTTATTAACTGAATGAGATTAAGTGAATGAGATTAAGTATAAAATTAAGTAAGATAGTGAATGATATTAGCTAGATTAACTTTAATAACCTAATTAGGGTGCATTTCCATGTATGTATATATGTACTATCAACTGAATACCCCTACTAAAACTGTCGCTTTTGACGATAACTGTATTTAGCCTGACCCGTCCAATATATCGACTATAGCCACAGCGAGTGGGGGGCATGACGATGACGTGGCCATAGCTGATGGTGAGGGTGGACCCTGTTCCTAGATTTTACTTAGCTGCAAAAAGGGGTATTGTCATTGTATTAATCAGTCGGTGAAACATAAAAATGAAGCTCTCCATTGGATTAACTGTAGCAACGTAGCAATGACTTGAACTTAATTTGGCAATAGCTTAGCTATTCCATGTTCATCTAGACCTTGCCTTTAGTGTTTGTGACTGGCCGCGTAAGCCGCCGGCCGGCGGCCGGGCCGGCGGAGAAGTTTGGCCGGCCGGGCGGAGAAGTTTGGCCGGCCGGCCGGAGCGGCTGAATTGCTAGACAAACCCAATTCATCCAAATCCAGAGTGTCATTTTGGCAAAACTTAGCCTGCCGGATTGTTATGCCGGCCTAATTTTGTCAGTCAGTCGGATCGGGCTGGCCGGCCGGTGTTTTTAACCAGCCGGCCGGCCGATTTTGACCGGCCGGCCGGCCGGCTAATTTTAGCTGGCCGGACGGCTTTTTCCGGCCGGCCGGCGCCGCTTTTTTTGGCCGGCCGGAGCCGGCCGGCCAAAAATTCCGGCCGGTCACAAACACTATTTGCCTTAGTCTTGGAAGTTACAGGAAGAATCCATTCAATCTATTGCAATTAATCTAATTTGTAAGACTACACTTAGTCTAACTGAATGGAAAAACTGGCAATATAATTTCTAGTTAAATTTGTTGAAATTCCGATATGTTAAACTAGTAGAAACTTTAGTTTGTGTTAATTAGCAGCTAAATTGTCTAAAAAAGCTCAGTGAAAGAGGCTTTGAAAAACTTTTAGCAAAACTTTTCTAAAAGCATTATAATCTCTCCATTTGTTTTGGCTGAACTCAGGCACGTATGATTATGATGAACTGAATATATACATTAGATTAACGTTAATGGTAATATTTTCGTTCCTGTTTTGCACACATACCTTCTAAAAGCGTTGTCATAATCAGCATTCAGCAGTGCAGACCATAGAAAAATAGACACAAGTAATTAGCAATTTATAAAATACGTGACATTATCATGTGATCGGAAATTTGGCCATAAATGGTCATTATGTTATTTGATGATGTTTATGCGCAAGTTTATGAGCCGACTTGGGAGCGCTTACTGAAACGCCCCCCAGAAAATTTATTGTCACATTAGAAAATTAGAAGGTGTCGAGTACAGTACAGCTCAAAGTTAACATCATATGATTCCGGAGTCAGCGTCACTGACTTCTTCTTGCAGTCAGTGACTGCAGTCAGCATATTGACGTCACAGGTCCAATGTTACTTCCGGTAGTTTTGATTTTCATTAACTGACTCCGGAGTCAAAGTCAGTGACTGCGGAATCAGCATCACCTTAGTCATCACTAACATGAAATACCTATGCTACACGCATATCCATACGCATGCGCATGTAGGTAAGCCATTTAAAAAATAGTGATGACTAAAATGTGATGCTGATTCCGAAGTCACTGACTCTGACTCCGGAATCAGTTAAAAAATATCAAAACTACCGGAAGTAAATTGGACCTGTGACGTCAACAGTTTGACTGCAGTCACTTACTGCAAAATGCAGTCAGTGACGCTGACTCCGGAGTCATATGATGTTAATTTTGAGCTGTACTGTACACATGACGTGGTACATAGCTCTATGTAAGGTATGTAGTCTCATGTTCAAGTTCAACACTCAGTCTATTTTATACGTATGCGTGCTGCACCACTGCGTAGTGCGTATGGTATACCTACCTCGGTCTCGTAAAGCGCCTATAGATTTCTAGGCTATGAATTTGTGAAGTCTAATTTGAGCTTACATTGTCTATATACAGCACTTGCCTAAGTCTAAAACCTTTTTTTGCTCAGGCAAGGCTTGACCATAGGCTGTCTTAGGCTCAAAACAAACAAGCATACTACATATCAAATCATCCAAACAGAGTCCCCCGGGTCACGTGACGATGCTCAAATCTGATTGGTTCAGAGCCTGATGCAAGTGCTGTATATAAACGCTCGTCCAAATGTTGCAGGACTGGTTTACGGATCGGATCGCGGATGCGATGTTTCAAAACCCGGATATGGCCTTGAAATGCGGTCACCAAATTGCCGACATGCAGAGCGACTGTACGTTCGATAATCACGACTGCTCCGAGAAATTCGTCCACCACAAATCATGGCTGCACGGACGTTTTGGACTCTGCCATACGTATACCGTTGAAGATCCGGTTTTCTTACCGGGTAGATGACGTTTTTGTTTACTTGTGCGGGAAAGGCGGGAGTGAAGGGAAGAAGCATTCATGTATGGAAGGGGATGGGCGTTAAGGATAATGCGGATAAATAATTCTCCTTTGGCGGGTCCGCCCTCGAAATCAGAAGGTCCGGGGGAATGGTCCTGAAAATTTGGGCAGAATTGTGTGGCAGTTTTTTGATGAACATTACAAATGGCTTGCAAAATTTAGGGTATTTTTGGTCGACTAGAAGGGGAATGTTAACAAAATTTTAGTCCCGTTACAATATGTATAAAAAAATCAGCATCGTATTACCGTACCCAACTTGAACAGGGTTTGGCTACTAGCCTACTGTATTGTGCAGGGTAGTCAACCATTACCTATGTACCGTACCAGAATTAGTATCGATCAGCCAATCAGATTGCAGCAGCCTTTTTAGCTCCATCACGATTAAGCGACCGTAATCAATTGTTATAACATACGTACGTACGTTGAATAAAACTTTGGTTTTACAGTTTTTTGCGTTTTGGTATCACAAGTACGAAACATGGGGCTTAAAGCACGACTTACGAAACTAACTTGAACTGAGGTTTTTGTAACAATTTTGTAACTTTTTTGTGGATCTCTCTAAAATTAGTCCGCAATTCAAAATATCAAATCTAATCCTCTAAATTACCCCGGTTTTATGTAGCTCAGTCGAAATTTTATACCTGCAGCACTGCAAGTCTCTCTTTGTTTCGCTGAAATTCCAGCTGAGCTAAAACCACTGTTGAGAAAATCTACGAAATTCGAGACGTATCAGGCATTACCTTATTTCGTAATGAAATTATGTGCAAATCATACAAAAACGTACGCAAAACCATGGTTTAGTGAAACCACCTTTGTTAAATTCACCCTCAATGTTTTGTAGGCGCCCAGGCTGGTCTTAAACTGCGTCTTTTCGCAGAGGAGGCGGACTATATCCCGTTCGTGTCCGGACTGGTGGGCTACCGAGTTCAAGTCCACCACCCGGACACCGTGCCCTTCCCGGAGGACCACGGCTTTACTGCGTCCTCTGGTCACTCAGTCTCCGTGTCAGCTGTACAGGCTGAGAAAAAGGTATATCTGTAACCTTCGGGGCGGGTATGCAATGGGGGGGGCTACCCAGGTAAAAACAAAAGTTCTCCAAGTTTGCTTATTTTCACATATGGTGCACTCCAGCCCACGCACCTTTACGTCAGATAAGAATAATTTAGCTGGAAGGTGCACTTTTTGTTCAGTGGGTTTGGAAGTGTATTTACATAGGCAAAAGTCCGCAAAGAAGCCGACGAATAGTCGTCTGTTCGACAGGTCTAGCACACACCAAATATAGCCAATCAAACCTGGCATACCACTAGCCCACATATGTGCGCAAAATCGATGATTCGGAATTTGAAAATGTATTTTCAAATCTAAAAACTAAATATGGAAAAAACGTTTTTGGGTCTGCCAAATTTGAGTGACTTTACATTTGGCGTCACTGCACAGTGCACACGCCATGCACAAAAGTTAATTAATGGATCATAGAGGTTGAGATATGACGTTAGGCTATCGAATCATGCAAAATCAACTTTGTCAGTATTAACAACATTTCGGGTGAAGGAACGCTTTGTGCACACAAAAAACGTTTTTTTGCGCCTATGATTTACACGTGAAAAGAGCCCTTGGATAAAAATTGGCAATAGCTTTGCTTTCTTCTTTCCAGCTCCTGGGCTATCCATACACAACGTGCGTTAAGCCCACAGAAGGATCATCCCTGAACCTCTACCGCAATCTGAGCAACACTTATGAGGGCAATCCCAAGCACTACGACCAACAAGCTTGTTTCCGGACCTGCGTCCAGGACTATTACTTCCGGACGGCCGGATGTGTAGCCGGGGAGTACGTCAATAGAGAGTTGGCCGCCAATCGGTATGGCGACAATGTGACTCACTGTCCGTTTGCCCATTCCGTTAGAACGGAGGTGAGAACGGTTTGGTGGAACGGTTGAATCTTAAAGTGGGTGACCAGAGAAGAAAAAGAAGATGCCTAAGGTTCGATGCATGCTTATAGCCGTATGTCCGTATAGCCGGCAAAATTACGAAATAATCACGCCACCAATCAGTGTTTAGGATCAGATTGTGGCGTGATTGTTTCGTAATCTTGCTGCATAAACGGACGGACGGCTGCAAGTGTGAATCGCGCCTAATGTCTTCAACATAAGCACTAAGCCTAATGTAAGGGCAAATAAGGCAAACCTGAAAATGTGCAACCGTCACAACTGTCATACAACAGGTACAAAAGATTTTCCTATCACCCACTTTGAGAATTCTATTAAATTACTTGACTTTTTGATGGGAGTTTAGTATGGATCTAAACGAGTTAAAATAAGTCGGCATTATATTTGTACTTTAATTAATTAATTATTAAGTAATTTATGTCTTTTCAAGTGATAAAAATTATGATTACATTACAGACACTGAATCACTCCTTTTTTCACAAGAATTAGCTGCTGTTTCATAATTCGACCGGCTGAACGGACATACGGCTGTAAGTATGAATCGACCTTTGGTTGTTGCAGGTATTGGACTATCTCTCGACGGGTGCGTGCAACGAGCTCTGTCTGGAGAGTTGTCACCAGGTGGACTACGACAGTTTCTTTACGACCGCATCGTTCCCCGCCGCGCCTTATGTCCTTAAGGCCATGCAAAAGGCCATCGGTCGTCGCTTGAAGCTAAAGGTGCCAACTAGAAGCTTTAAATAAAAAAAATACAGCCAACAAGACTTGGTGGCTGTGGTGTAGGGGGTAGCATTGCTTGATGTCGATGTGAGAGGCCTGGGTTTTTGATTACCTGCGCCTTTATTTTTTGAAAAATGTAAATCCACTTTTATTATGCAATTGCGTTAATGTGAGTTTAAACTAAGGTAAGTGCGAAGAATTGACTTTTATATAATGTTTATAAATTACCTTTAATTCAAAGTTAAAGTAAGAGTATTTCAATTTCAGTAAAGGTATAGTGAAACTAAGACCACAAAAATTTTTTAGTGTAAAAGTTAAAGTTAAAGCATGTCCTTAACTTTTTAAACTTTAATTAAAGGTTATTTTTTTAGGCCTAGTAGGAACAATAATCTAATCTAAAACGTCCTGATTTTTAGAAACTGATTCTGGAGAACCCTCTGGTCAAATTGTTGATCAAAGCCACCGGCATGGAGTTCAACACAGACAGCATTTTTAAATTCATCGCCAGTGCAAAAAATTTTACTGGATTTGGTAAACTTACTTTCTGAGGGCTAATTCTCTTATCGGATCAAAGGAAATCCTAAACTTAACACAATATGTTGAACTTTGAGACAAAACACAATATACTATGTCATGTCATCACAAAAAGAACACATTTCAGCCTTCCAGTAAAGGAATAGGCCCAACCACTGGTAGCTAGATGCTGAAACCATGCCACTGATTACTGCTGAGAGTTTAGTGAAACTGTGAAACATTACCTCGGCAGGTTTCGTAAAGTAAGCTAAGTCAAAAGCTGTGAATCTGAAAGTTGCTGAACCCTGAGACGAAACAGACGGTGTGATTTTAGCTACTGCTTGTGGTACTCTTGATGATTGAATAAAACTGGTCCTTCGTATTGAAGTCTTGTGTCTGGTTTTGTCTCAAAGTCTCGCATTTTTTTGATCCGTTTTTTAAAATACCATACAAAGCAAACGCTTATTAACCTTTCGCTTCCCACACGTTGATTCTGAGCTAACAGCTTATTCCACTTGCACTACCTCAAAGCATCGAAACCTAGTGGACTGATGTTTCACCGAATGACTTATTCAAGAGGATATGTACCTTAAGTTCAAGGCCAGGCCAAATTTTGTGCAAAAAGTGCAAAACTGAAAAAGACGGAAAGAAAAAGCTTAATTCAGTTTTGTAATGTTTTTTTAAGTTTGTAATGTTTTTTTTGTTTGTAAATGTTTTTTAGCGTCCTGGATGCCCGGAGGCCGGTCCTCTCGCTCGCTGGCCACAGGCCCAGGCCGACGTTTGGCCTTACGACGCGTCATTCTACGTCAGCGCGTCAAACGTGGCCTATTATACAGTCTGGGCAGCAAGCTTACCAGTCCGCTAGTCAGTACCGTTCAAGCTTCCATGGCCCAGGCCAAAAAAATGCTGGCCAATAGTTCTCTGTATGAAAAGGCCAAGAATATTTCGGCCATAGATTGGGGCCAAAAGTTGGCCGACGGCTTTTATGAGATGGCCGAGACGGTGAATATCGTGGAGAACATTCTGCGAACTGTGATCGAATCCTTAACTCAGGGCTTGATTCATGATTTTTTGCGAAATAATGTGGTCGAGTTGGAAGTTTTTTTGAAATCGATGAGTGTCACTCACATGCAGGAAACTGAACTCATGCAAACCTGGGATGTGGCCTCTGGGGTTGGAGGCATTTTCGGTGAGCAAAAAAACAATTCTAAAAAATTTCGGTTGCGGGTTGTGCAATATTTTTGACAAAAAGTTTGATGAAGATTTTTTTAGCACTCGTCAGTAATTTCTCTGTTAATTGGTAGCTCTTGTTTTTGATTTTTTTTGAATTTTTAAAATGTAGCTGACACTGACCATATTAAAACTGTGGAACTAAGATTCACAATTGCAGAGTAACTTTTTTCCTGTTGGGCCACGGCCCAACAGGTCTTTAATTTTGATTCTGGCATCTTAACATAGCGTTAAGTTAAGTTAAGTTAATCTTAACATAACATGTTAGCGTTAAAGTGTTTATGTGCGGAGTGTGTTTTACACGTATGCTATCATAGATTTGCATCTGTCACATTGAAATGCCTTGTATTTTGACTGTATTGTTGAGAGCGGGTCTGCATTTGAGAACGTAATTTGAAATGCAAAAGACTGTAAAAAAATGATAAACTCAGAATCGATCCTATGATCTAACCGCTCGACCACACAGATCAGCGCAGTGCCGAGATTTCACTAAAAGTACATATATAAAAAATAATAGGATATAAATTATTCTATGCAACTTTAAAATAATAAATATAATAATCAAGATCAAACAAGATCAAAAAATAGTTATATAACACGGCACAACCGTGAAATCTAGGACAAATTCGCTCTTGAAACATTTTGTAAAGTTGGCCGAAGGCCACACTCCACCCACAGCGTTAAAATACTGGTACATAAAATATTCAACGACAATTAAACGTTTTTTCTTTGTGGTCTCCGTGGCGCAGAGTACTAGCGCATTGGTTTCTTAACCAAAAGTTTGCTGGATCGAGCCCAGCCGGAGACAATTTTTTTTAAAGTTTTCGCAATATTTGCTCAAGTCAATTAGCTATTAATATGTTGATTGTTTCTCAGCAATGCACTTACAAACTTTGCTAAAAGGGTTGCAAAAGGAGACTTTTTGTATGGAGGATAAATCAAGTAAGTTAATGCTGTAGCTTGCCCAACAGGATTACAATGACCTCTGGCCAATGTGCTTAAAAATATATGCTTGATGCTTACTGAATGTTTTTGCCGCAGATTGGGCTTGTTGCAAGCTAACGCAGGATTCATACTTATAGCCCTATGTCCATTCAGCCAGCATAATTACGAAAAAGTCAGGCCACCAATAGCACATACGATCATACCATTGTGGCGTTTCGTAATTTTGCCGGCTGAACGGACATACGGTTGTAAGTATGAATCGAGCCTAAAGAGGAGTCAACGTATGTAGCGGATGCGAATCAGAACAAACATTACCATGCCGAGTTTTTGCAGGTTTGTTCGTGGGCATGTCAGCACTGACGTTCCTGGAGTTTTTGTTTCTGATCAAGGATCTGATTTTGTTCGCCCGTCGCACCAAACCCACTGATTCGGGATTGCCGAGTCACGAAGAAAAACCACCTCCACCTCCACCAGAAGATTGACAGTTGATTTTAAAGCACGCTTTATATACTCATATGTTACCAGTACTTTTTTTAACATAATGTCACCAGTATTTGTAACTCGATTCAATGTTACAGTAAAGTGCAATAACCCGACTTATACTGCACGCTATACTCGAATCGATTCACAAGTCACTTATAGCAGTGGTGGTTGTGCCTAAAGTAATTGATACGCATGTGTGAAACCCTCGTGCAGGTGCACTCGGAATTTCACAAAAACATGCATATAAATCACTTATAGCACGCCAACCAGTGCCATAACCCATACTTATGATACTAACGGCTTGTACGTAATTTGATTATTGCACGCTCGTAACTTTTATTGTTTTGATCATTACAGCATAGTTATGTCTTTTTAGGGTTTTATGCTGGTAACCTGTTTATTGTTGTTCTTCCTATTTCAATAAATAAATTAATCATAAGGCTATAGTCTTGATATGTACTGATACATAACGCTATACTACCTAAAAAGAACATACCGCTATATACTCTTGATATGTGCTCATAACGCTATACTACCTAAAAAGAACATACCGCTATATACTCTTGATATGTACTCATAACGCTATACTACCTAAAAAGAACATACCGCTATATACTCTTGATATGTACTCATAACGCTATACTACCTAAAAAGAACATACCGCTATATACTCTTGATATGTACTCATAACGCTAGACTACCTAAAAAGAACATACCGCTATATACTCTTGATATGTACTCATAACGCTATACGACCTAACAAGCACGTTTTGCGAGTAAAGTTAAATTAATTTTAGACATGCTCGTCGCGACGTGCTTGAAATGCTGAGGATATTCTTCGAATATAAAACGCGGCACCAAAAATTTTTGGAGCCAACGTGTCGACTGGTAATGGTTATCTCACTTCTTAGCCAACAATGTCAGCATTATGGTTGAAAACGTTTCGATCAAAAAACTTATGGCGTCAGTTTCACTGTTAAACTAGGAGCTGCAGTCATGGTCAAAACGACCGTCACCCACACATTCGGCGACTTTTTAGTGCCCAAAATAACTCAACGCCGCAAAGACATCCATAACTGTGCAAATGTGCAGCACTGCTTCTTTGGCTTAGTCTGACAGTTACCAAATTGGCATCAGATTAAAACCACAAGTTTCATGGTTCCGACGTGTTCATAAACAATCTTGGAAACATTGTTGCAAAAGGTTTAGTTGCAGCCCTTTCGCAATCAGAATAATCGCCTGCCACTAACGACGTAGGGAGATACGTACACGATCTGACACACACACCCACACACAATGTGTATTTTAGGAACCTAGCAGTCGAATAACACAGCAATCGCCTGATCTACGTGTTATTTATGAGCCTTTTGCACTATAGTATATACGCGGCGGCTGAAACCGCCGCGTAATAAAAAATGAGTATTCTGCTATTTTGTTTATAACCAAGGCAACAAAAACGTCTTGCGAGTAAAGTTAAACCTATTTTCGATAGATTTCGTCGCGACATTCTTAGGTACGTTGCCGAGGATATTCTTCGAAAATAAAACGCGGCACCAAATTTTTTAAGCTAACAATTGTTGCAGGTCAAGCTGTAACATGTTTTTCAGCTGTTGTTGCTTTCGGTGCACCATTGCTTTCTGAAACTTCATGAAAGCTTTTAACTTGGAAGTCTTGTGTAGAAACAGTTCAGTTCATAATGAGCAATTTCAATAAAACGAAGTCTAAAATGAAACGTTAAAACATCGTATTACATTGAAAAATATCAGCTAAGTACAAAAGTTCAAGTTCTGCCGTTGACGATGTTACATAACTCGTTAATATGCTTAGATGTTGTGTCAAGGCATTGCCAAAAGTGCGACTGACTTTGTCATAATACTGTCTGCTGTGTTTGTGTGCAAAATGTTCCAACACTTAAGGTGGTAGTGTCGCCAAAGCAGTTTTGCTCATAGGTTGCAAAACGAGAGCTTTTTGCTTTGAAATTGTACGTTCACTGAGAAACTAGTGAAGTGCCATATGGTATCAAATAAATACTGCCAGACACCAGACTACCAATATCTACCAATATTTTGAACCAATCACCATTTGTGAGCCAGACATCACACAATAGAGACATAAAAGTTCAAAAAATCGAGGCAGATATCAGATTGGCCAGCTTGTGAAGTACATGTAATGTTTTGACGCGCAGTTTTTTTCCACAAATAAGAAAAATGAAAAATAAAGGTACGTTTTTCTTTTGATTTTAAAATAAGTGTCTAAATTTTTCACAATTTATCATTATTGCTGTGAGTACTTCACAGTTTACGCACAATTTCACAATTTAAACAGATATTACTCCGCAACCACTCAAACAATTTGCACTAAATTTTGTCTACATAAACTAGAGCATATTTGCTTTTACTTTGTGTAAAGAATCTAAACAAAAAGTTTTTTAATTGTGACGAAATTATCGAATGTGAATAGGTTTTCAAAACGTCATTTTTCCGACTTTGCGACTTCACTGCTAACTGTATGCTGCATCAATTTTTCTGAAACTTGGCAAAAATATTTGCCTTGAAATATATTTTTAGAATATATAAAGAACAATGACCTATCTTTCAGTGAAAAAGTTTTATAGTCGCGGAAAATCGACTGCTTTCGCGACACTACCCCCTTAAAACGATATGTGAACGTGATAACCTGTATACGAATACGTTATCACTAGACGCTGAGAAGTGATATCCACACTGTACATTATCCCTTACACAGTATATTACATTATACGCTGAGAGTATGATTAGCACACACTATGAACAAACACGCTCACACAAATAGTGCATTTTAAAACCTGCCAACTTTTACAAGGCAATTAGCACAGCCAGCAACAGATACGTGTTAATTGCACTTTTGTAATATAGTATATACGCGGCGGCTGAGGCCGCCGCGTAAAAAGAACATACCGCTATATACTCTTGATATGTACTCATAACGCTATACTACCTAACAAGCACGTCTTGCGAGTAAAGATTAACTAAATTTCGATAGATTTCGTTGCGACATGCTTAGGTAAATTGCCGAGGATATTCTTCGAATATAAAACGCGGCATCAAAGTTTTTAAGGACAACACTTTTAATATGCAATGCATATTAAGCTGCATCTTGCATTCAAAGCCTTGAGTTTTTCAGGGTTGTTCAAGTTTTAAGGTGAAAAGTTTTGAGTACAAACCTTGTTACAGTAAACCGTTATTCATGCAATTTCAACACAACCGCGTCAAAAACACAAAGTTAAAATAGCTTGGAAATTGCGTGTTTTATTTAATGTCAAGTTGTGAATTAGGCTAACGCAGCCGATGACAATTTTGTTGTCATAGTGCAATGGCATCTAAATTTCCTAACCGATAGCCAGTCCAAATTATGGTTTGCCGGCTCGGGGACCTCGATGTTTTGTGGTTACCATAACGCTCATAAACAATCTAAGAAGCACTGTTGCGACAGGTTTCGTCAGTACTGCCTACTGTGTGCAAAATTTATCAGCATTCGGCAGACATGCGAACGTGTTAAGCAGTATGAGTATACGTATTCACGACACTATACTACCGTTATTTTAATATTGGAATTTATTTTTAATATTAATATTAATATAAATACAATTCGTAAAATCTTTTTAATTTAATATTAATATAAATAAAGTTTGCAAATTATTTTTAATTTAATATTAATATAAATGCATTTCTTGAAATATTTTTAATTTAATATTAATATAAATAAACTTCTCAATTTATTTTTAATTTAATATTAATATAAATACGAAAATTTTCTATTTTTAATATTAATGTGGCAGGGGGGGTACCTAGTCAAGCCTAGACTTACGCAGGCAATAGGACTAAACACAGGTCTAGCGGTTATACGTTTATTATATACCAACACACACACATATAACAGTAATACACGCCCACACAAACCGACCCACGACAGGTCCCTGCAGCTAGACCTAACTGGTCACCTCCTGTCACGAACTAGGCTGATCAGAGATCTGTGATCACTGATCACCGACCGTCCAAACCTAGGGCCTAACCTTCCAGGCCCTCTTGGCCAACTTTCCTTCCCTAGCCTTCCTTCCTAAGTCCTAAAGCCTTCCTTCCTAGTACCTAGAGCCTTCCTTCCTAACCGACCTACTTAACCGACCTTCCTGGGCAGACTGCCGAATTTCTCAAGTTGCAGAGGCTTTTATAGCCTCAAAAAGTCACGTGATGAGTCAGCAGCCAATTATTTGAGTGACTGGCTTGATTGCGCAATATGAAGCAATCATGCCAAATGAAATAACTTTATCGTTTCCAATACGTATGTAAAAGTTTCAGTAACTTAAAAACTAATTTATTAACTTATTAAATACTTTGTAATTAACTTATAATTAACTTATTATCATAGATTAAGTTCGTATATTGCTGAATAATGCTTAAATCATAAGTTAGCTTGTGACTTTGTCACATTCCTCCCTTTCTTAATTTTTTATACTGAAGTCCCTTAATACTCTTTGAAGGATCTGTCGTGGGCTCACATTTGTCACAAAATAAAGTTGAATAAAATAAGTGAATAATATGGATTCAAATACTGATAATAATAGTAATACTGATAAAATGAGCAAACAATAATAAATAGCCAAATAATTAGGCACAATGTATGAGCAAATAGACATTAAAACTTTGAAACATTGAGACTCTAAACGACGTCTAAACCTGTGCGTCTGATTAAAATAAGGACAATAGTTATTGAAAAGTTTAACACTTTTAATTAATCACACCTATGAAAGTTGAGCATTATTAAAATTTCCTGTATTTGTTATTTAAAACACGAATTTTAGAGACTGATTCCTCCCCATCCCTTAACGCTTACAATGCAATAATAAACAGCAATCCTAAAAGGTACCGAGGTGTGGCATTAAAACACAAATACAAGAATTAAGCTCGAAATATAGACCTGACATATATTAAAAAAAAGTACCTGACATATATTGAGCAAGCACAAGCACTAAATTAAAGTAATAAAAGTATGTTTATAGTCAAGAGTCATCAAGTGAAAATTTTTAAACGTCTGACGATTCGCTCATGGCATAGGAGAGTTCGCGTCGCGACGGTGGCTGGGTCTCTAAGAACGGTAGAAATTTGAGTCTCCAGATTGGCTTTGGGCTGGTCAGGGCAAGGGCACAGATCGCAGCTTTCAGCGCGGCCACGCATGACGTCATCTCAGTGTAAAGATGCAACCCCCGCCGATTTGGAGTCGTCACAGGCGTAGATCGAAACTCTGCGACAGCGGTGTAGGTGTACGAGCACTGGGAGTACGTAGGCTTGTAGGCCACCTCCACAAGTGTCGCACTCGATTCTATCCAGACGACAGGGTATGTCCTTGAATACATACTCGCCAAAAACCTATCTGCCGTCAAAAGAATCGTTCCTGCTGACACGCAGCCAGCATTTTCAACCTTTATGAGTCCTTCCACACCTTCCTCTAGTGTTTCCCCGGAACTGAAGAAAACCAAAACCGTCTTTTCTGGAGCATGAAGACACAAGCCCGGATACTTACTGCGACCGTTCGTTAAAGTACGAAAATAGAACTTAAGGGTTTCGGTAATTTCCGCACGTTCTTCACACGGTCCTAACGCCCTATACGTCCTAGAATCTTCCCCCCCTCCATCGCTTTGACAGCTTATGCTTCTGCCTAACTTCGGCCAACCCGTTTCGTTTCAGTTCAACCCCAGCGTGTACGGCAACTTAAAAACAGACTCCATCACTAGTGCACCGTCCACAACTGCCGAACTTATTTGCGTCTGTGACTCGCAAGTCAGCAGAAAAAAACTAACACCTTGGTAGCACTGCGGCGGAATGTCGCAGCGGTGCCACCAGGCGTAGTCAATACCGTCCAAAACTTGGTCAGGTAGCTGACCGACCGCTCCTGCTGGCAGCTCTTGCAGCCAGGTACACAACTTTCTTTTCCTACCTACTGCCGACTGCTGGAAAGACCACAATGAGACTTTCTGCAGCGGATTCCGTCCTTTCAAATTCAAGTCTATCATGTAATCCTCTAGGACTGAAATAGTTTCCGAATTAGGCTGAGTACAACGAACTCCATCTATGTCGTAGCCATAGCTGATCAAAACCCTTACAGCCGCCGCCGCGTCGAACTTCCGCAGCACTCCGAGTGCGGCGTTGTTGTAAACTCCAGAAGAATTTTCGTTGTTTGCGACGGTGTGATGGAACCTGATTGGCGCTTGCATCTATAAACATCAAACAGTAAATTGCATCATTGTCAAACAGTTAACAAATAAAATCTGGTAAGTTCTTAGAAGTGAATGGGCAAGGAAACATATGAGCTTAAAAGTCAACTGGAAAAGGGAAGGGTTAGCCGTATTTTTCCAAGTAGGTGTCCCCAAAATTTAGCTTCATTCGACGCTTCAAGAAATCGCACATGTTCTGGCATAGCTCCGTTGGGGTTTCCATGTCTCTGCGATGTGGGCGTTTCGAGCAAAAATCGTAGTACGCCGCACTGCGTTCCTGATGTTGCGCCTTGATCCAAGTTAGGTGGCGGGCTGGGCTTCTGTCACCACCTTTCAAGCGTTGCCACGCCGTCTGCTTGAACTTGGCTGAGTCGTTCATCACAATTTGTTTGAAATACGGCGGTAGTGGTTTGAAATGCGGCTGCGGGGCGTAGCGCTTGTAATACTGACAGCTCTTCCTGGTGGTTTGCCTGTTTTGGCCAATTTCTGGCCAATCCACGGCTCCTTCTTTTTCTGTCGTAACTTCGAGGCTTGACGCTATCTCGTTGCCATCATAGACTACGACGTCTCGCGTTAGGCTACTTTCGCACTGCTTTTGAACGTCCTCGCCCTTGTCTTCAGGGGTCGCATTCGCCGTTGTCACCTGTTGCTCGTCAATGACAAGGGGTCGGTCAGCCATCTCGTCCTCTTGCGGCTCTTCGGTCACATTACATCGATTCTCATCCAAGCCGCCAGAAGGTGGACCACATGGCACTGGTTGCACTTGCTCCGCGGCAGATTCGGACTGTGATTCGGAGTCGTATGCTGAAGTAGTTTTTCTTGAAAATCTGGGGGAAGTAGAAGGAGTACGCCAGTGACGCGGCAACCGTCCCAATTTCGCGTATTCGTCCCTCAAGGTTTCTGCACGAGCCAAGGCCAAACTCAGTTCGTGTCTGAGTTCACTGACTCTCCTTTTTGCTTTCTAGTACTTCTCTTGTGCCTTTCGTATCATCACCATCCTTTCTGCCATCTAAACCAACAGACAGCAATAGCCTTCCACAATTCCTAGTTGCTCTTGTGACTTATGCTACTTAGCTCGATCCTTAGTCCTAAGTTTCCTCCCTTTCCTTAACACATACGTTGGCTTGCTCTACACATAACTTAACACGGTACATTTAAATGACAACAATAAGTTAGGTTAATATAATATGTGAATAAATGCTATTAACTATTGGCTATACGTTGATGAATAAATAAAGGTAGATACATGAAGTAAGTATGGGGATAAATATAACAAACTTAACATACAATAGACTTAATTAACCTTAGTATACAACACCACTTTTGTGTTTCAGCTTCTCGAACTGAACCGCCAAGTGTGTTGGTGCCAGGTCTGTTCGATTAGCGTTGCCTACAGGATGGCCACTTTCGTTTTCCAGAACCTTGCTTTCCTTGACAATACTGAGAGGTTTTACTTCTTCACAGAACGTATTTTTGCTAGGACTGGCATTGGTCATATTCTGCAGTGCCAGTCTCGCCAACAAGGCAAAAATGCCTACAGCTAAACTTAATTCACCAGCCAGCAAGCCCCAAAATCGCATTCCGTTCAAACTTTCTTGTTCTTGAATTCGTTCGGTCGCTTTATTAACAGCAATAGAAAACAAGCGATCGGACGGACGAAATTGCCCAACTTCCCTTTTTGTGACTGAAGTAAACCGAGAAAAATTTACATAGAGCGGCTCATGGTCTAGTGTTTGATTTGAAAGAATTTCTGACAGCTGCCTATCAAACTTCAGCAAGTTTTGTGGGTTTGTTTTGAACAAAGAATCAGACTCGATACTAGTATTTAATTCTATTGTGTAGTAAAAAGGGTTAAAAGAATATAATTTAGTAACATTCGCTGTAGTATGCTCGCACCCAGTCCATTTTCCTGGCAAAAGCGTGTTTGCCATAGAAATACTACATCCACAAGGTACTTTCACTACACACTGTTGGCACCACTCCGTTCGGGTCGCATGAAGTTGCTGTTTTTGACAAAGCACATGCCAAGTATCAGGTATTGGACTTGCAATATACCAATAATTCTTACCTATGTCGAACGCTTGAATCGCTTTCCTAGTTTCAGTGACCTTAATTGTACACAGACGTTCTACAACTCTATGGTTAGCCTTATTGAACAACGCCAATAAACAACTTTCCCTATAAATAGAAAATTCCGGAAACAAAACATGGCAACGTTTATACTTATTACCCTTACAAGTTATATTGTTGCTCTGTACATACGACTATTGCGCATGTATGCCAGAGCACTCGTTCTACTTCCAGAGTTTCGTCCGTCGGTGCTTCAGATTTGCGTTAATGTAACTTAAATTTTAAACTTACCTATCAGTGTACTCTCAAATCAAACAACGCTTATCTACAGCAAACAGTCTGCACAACAGGCTTTATAATACAAATATTGTTACGCTTACAACAAGTCTACTCCTAACTCCTTAATTTGTTTTATTCCTAGTAGCATAACCTTTAAAGCTTTAGTGTTATATATAACATTCCATCTTGCAGCTGTTCTAAAGCCTAATCAATGTAAACCTCTGTGACCTCGTTATGCCAGTGATCTACCATTGTTAACCAAGTAATCACATCGACCGTGAGCTCCGTTTGCAGTATCACCAGGCGTCCTATTCTGGACAAAGTCTCTTGCAAGCCATTTAACCTATTTCTCAGCGTAGACTGAAACTTATGCAGTTTTTGAAATGCTTTGTGCATTGTTATAAACTTGCTTTCCACCCCTTTAAATCCGTCCGTCGTAAGTTTGGATAGCGAGATTAACCTTTCTCCGTCCTTGTGTACCTCAGCTGATAGGCTATCCACACGAGTGTTTAAAACAGATAACGCTCGTCTTACGCTTTCGGCTGAGGCGCCACCATCATCACAACTTCCTAAAAGGCTTTCAATAAAACATGCTACTTCCTTGAGTAATCCTGGTTTTGTTCTTACTTTTTCACCACTTACTAACAGCTTATAGTCCTGCATCAGCCCAACCATCCTTTCCGAAACATTGGTGTAAGTTTCGTATACCGATTCGTTTATCTGCGTCACCAGATCACATATAGAGTTCTCTAAATGCACTATCCAACTAAGAGTGTTGTTGGACGATGAGCTGCAATTTGGCAAAAACTTGGGGGGTGATATGTCAAATGTCATTGGTATCAGTACGTGGTGATCGATAAACTCGTGGGTATTATCGATATAACTCACTTCAGTGAACAGTGTACCGTACCTAGGGTTTAAAACAATATTATCCCCATGATCTACACTCCTTAGGTTCATGCTTATGTTCGCTGTCCCGTCTCCAAGATCGAAGATATGTTCCGCGTAACAACCTAACATGTTCGTAATGCTTAGAAAAATTATAAGAATGGTCGTAAAAGCGTTCCTAGCAATAGTAGCTAACCATCGAGAGGCTATTTGCTTATTGCTTTCCACATTACCGTTATTTGTCGGTGTCAGGAAGTACGGAACTTGCTCTGATAATTCACAGTCCTTAAACTTATGACCTAGTTGTCCACATGCACTACATTTATTTGTAGTCAACACTACTTCCAGACCATCACCGGACAATAACTGACATTCTTCGTCAGCGACCACGCTTTCCAGTTGTTGTTCACTCGGTATGTTTGCCACGCATTCGTCCGAATATCTTAACATCCTAGGATGCGTTAGCACTTCAGTTGCAGTCATCCGTGTTTGCGGGTTTGGGTCAAAAATGGATTGAATAAAAAGTTTTGTCTCGTAGGTAAGATTGCAGTAACTAGGAAAAAGGACATTTCCAGTGGAAATCCTAAGTAAAAAGTCTTGAAAATTTGCTGCTTGAAAAGGAAGCATTCCAGTTACCAAACTGTATAAGCACAAGCCCAAGCGCCATACGTCCACAGGCTTCCCTCTTATAATTGGGGGTGTCGCGAAGTACTCTGGTGGAGCAAGCTTAATATGACCAATTCTCCACTTGCAGTAATCTTTCCTTTCTGGGCTAACAAACTCAACTATCCTAATCTCTCGCAACCGTATCACTTCGCGTGAGCTATCAGCAAAGACCCAATTATCGAGCCAAATAGGCAAATGAAACACACCTTTCTCATGCGCAAACGCGACAGCTTTCACCATTTGCTTAAAGTACTTAATAGCTTTATCTTCCGTCATATGCCTATTAGGACTTAAGTTATGCACGATCATACCGTAGTGTGTCGGAGTTTTTAAAACTAAGGCACCGGCAGAACTCTTAGCCTGGCTTATGTACGTTCCTCGTGGAATAAACTTTTCCGAAACGTCCAAGACCACATCACTCGTCGACGTTTCCACTGACAGGAGATGCTCGGCCAGTTTTGTAAACAGCCGATATCTTGGCGGGTCAAGAAGGTATCCCTCGATGGCTGGAGGTGTGTCGTTTCTTATTGATGCCGTTTGTGGAGTGTCCGTGAGTTCCATGCCTACACACACATAATCACTATGCAAACTGGTTTCATTGGGCGCTTTTTTAGATAAATGACTGGTTAAGCTATTATTTGCAGCTTCTTGTAGTGCTTTTTGCATTAATCGTGTCATTCTAACGTTCAATGATGTTGCTGAGTACTGCTTAAAATCTATGCAATCAGATTCGTTCACCAGCGCCTCCTTCCCTGTCCCATAAAACCTTACCTTAAACTTGACTGTATCATCGTCACCTGGTACATCTTCTACAACCTCTGCTGGCCAAACCTTACCTTTAGCCATAGTTACCCAAACTTGCTTAGTATTGACCTTCTTCGGATCCTGTAACTTGTTAAGACTATCATGACTTTCCAACTCCTTGTCTTTGACTAGTTGATCCGCACAATCTTTAGAGAGCAGGTTTGTTCTGCGGGTGTCGCTTACAGTGTTTTTTGTTTTTGAACCAGGATGTGGTTTCAATGTGTTCAACATGCACACGCCGTTCCTTACCGTTCCCGGACGCTGGTCGCAAAACCGCGTTCTCAGCTGTGGGCATTTCAACAATACGGAATGGACCATGCCATAAATGGGATAGTTTCTTACTTTTACCCACCTTCACAGCTGGTACGTACATCCAGACGATGTCACCAATGTTATAGTCGAATTTCTTAAGCTTACAATCATATTGTACTTTCTGCCTAGCTTGAGCTTCCTGAATGTTTTCCCTGGCTAGCCTCCAAGCCTCTCTTAGTCTTGTTATCAAGCATGCCTTAAATTCGGGAGTGTTTGTGGAAAGATCTGATTTCGACTTTAGCGCTGCTTCTAAGGGTAACCTAGGGTCTCGACCGTACAGAAGGAAAAATGGACTTTCTTTGGTTGACTCCTGTAGTGTGCAGCGGTATGCGAATAGTACGTACGGTAACATCAAATCCCAATCTTTTTGGTCAGAACTAACATACATTGAGACCATCGTAGCCAAAGTCTTATTAAATCGTTCCATTAACCCATCCGTTTGCGGGTGGTACGGTGTGGTATTGAGTTTTCTTGTATTGAACAAATTGCAAACTGAATTCACCAACTCTGACAAAGTTTTTCCCTTTGTCAGACAGTAACACTAACGGAGCTGAATGTCGACATATCACGTCTTCCACTAATAGTTTTGCCGTTGTTTCGGCCGTTATATCTTTTACAGCAAAGGCTTCTGGCCATTTAGTCAAATAGTCACTAAAAACTATGATGTACTTGTTTTTTCTTTCTGTAATAGGTAACGGTCCAACAGCGTCTACGGCCACCATTTCGAACGGATCTCCTACCTTAATTGGCTTCAGTGGTGCCTTGTACTTCCTCGTTGCACCCTTTTTGCTATTGCATGATCTACACTCTTTGACCCAATTTTTAACATCAGTATACATTCCTTGCCAGAAATATCGCTGCTTGGCTTTGTAATAAGTTCGTTCTACGCCAAAATGACCACCAAATACGTCATCATGTAAGCTTTCTAGCACCTCATTTCTCATTGCCTCTGGCACAACTAATTGTTTCCAAACAGTTTGTCGTCTCTGCGGCTTATCTTGGCTGCATAGATGATACAGTAAGCCATCATCCATTACAAACTGCTCCAGCCCTTTATTAGCATTATGGTCTTCACCGGCACTAAGACCACTTATAATCGACTTAGCATAACTATCACTTTCCTGTGCTTTAACCCAATGTTTCTTGTTATTAACCTTTGTATTCTCCGTGTCTGCCTTTTCTTTTGATTCTGGTGAGATATTATCTTGGCTACTTAATACGTCACAAACTTTGTCGTCAGTCTCCTCACTTTCTGTTATTAGCCGTGACAGCGCGTCCGCTGGTCCGTTTGCAGACCCTGGCAGGTAACGTACTTCCATATCGTATTCTTGTAGCGCTAGTGACCATCGGGCCAGCCTTCCAACAGGGTTCTTTAGTTTAAGCAAATACTTTAATGGCCTATGGTCACTGTAAACAACAAACGGTCTACCGTATAAATAAGTCCTGAAGTGATCTACTGCCCATACAATGGCTAGCAGTTCCTTTTCTATAGCCGGATACCGTTTTTCAGGTCCATGCAGACTACGAGAAGCATATGCTATGACGGTCAATCCTTTGTCCGTCTCTTGCTGTAGCACAGCACCTAGGCCAACGTTCGATGCATCTGTAGACAGGACAAATTTTTGCTTGAAGTCAGGGTACTGTAATACTGGAGCTTCGACTAACTTCTTACGTAAAAGCTTGAATGCCTTATCTGCCTCGTCGTTCCATTTGAAAATATTTCCTTTTTTCAGCAGACAATGTAATGGGTGTGCTATTGTTGCAAAGCTGTCGACGAACCGGCGATAATACGTAGCTAAACCCAGGAAGCGACGTACTTCAGTGACATCCTTTGGTTGAGGATAGTCAGCCACGGTTATCAGCTTCTGCGGGTCAGGTCGCACACCTTGATCTGACACTACATGGCCTAAGAATAGCACCTCACCCCTACAGAACGAACACTTTTTAGGCTTCAACTTTAGCCCACCTTGACGTAGCCGGTCGAAAACTTTTACTAGGTCTTTCATGTGCTCGTCAAATGTTTCCGAATACACTAAAACGTCATCCAAGTATACTAAACAACAATTATAGTGCAGGCCTACGAGTATGAAGTCCATTAGACGTTGGAAAGTACTTGGTGCATTTTTCAGTCCAAAAGGCATAACCGTGTACTCGTAGTGACCAAACGGTGTAACAAACGCTGTTTTCTCTCGACTTAGCTTATCCATTGGTATTTGATAATACCCAGATTGCAAATCCATGCTACTAAAATATCGCAGCCTTAGCTAAATAATCTAGGGAATTGTCGATGCGTGGTAAAGGGTACACGTCAGTTTTTGGTATATTATTAAGCTGCCTATAGTCTGTGCAGAACCTATCGCTTCCATCCTTTTTCTTAACTAGTAACGACGGTGCTGCCCACGGGCTCGCCGAGGGAACCGCTACTCCCATACGTTCCATATCCCCTACCATTTTTCGCATCGTCTCCATTTGTGTTTGTGGCACACGGTAAGCTCTCAGCTTAATTGGTGGATGCGTGCCAGTATTGATTGTGTGCTTTACATAGGGAGTTCGACCTAGTTCGTCATTTCCTTGCGCAAAAACGTCTAAATTTTCTTTTATAACCTTTTCAAGGATTTGCAGCTGTTTCTTGCTCACCTTACACTCGCTTAACTTGGGCGGATTTTTAACGGGGAAACTTACACGGTCACCGTGCACGTCGGTTTCGCTTGTTGCATTCACACAACTTGACACTTCAATTTCAGTCGCATTTCCGAGTGTCATATTTTTATACAATTTGACTGCATAACAGTTCGGATTGATAAGTCGAAAAGGCAAAACGCCATTAGTATCCAGAGTAGCTATGACTGGAGCCCCTAGTAGACTGTACTTGCTCGTAAGCTGCGCAATTGGCTCGACAGCTACCGTTACCTTACGTGTTATGCTAGGGGTGTCCACAGTAACAGGTAAGCACACTTCAGCACGAGGTGGGATAGTAGTGTTTTCCTTAATGACGACTTTAGAATTACTAACCGTAAAACTTTGTTCCTTCGTTTTTCCAACAGGAAAAATCCTATAGCATTCTTTCCCAACGCATAAGTTGCCGTTACCTGTATCTATAATAGCATTTACTGCTATCAAGTAATCCATTCCTAGAATTGCATCGTACGGACACGTCTGTACAACCTGTGCAACAACATTCGCTGAGGTGTTACCTAGTTCTATCCGTACAGGCAGACTACCCAAAATATCTAGCTGATGCCCTGAAAGGGATGTGGCTGACTTACCCACAGACATAGTTAACTCCTTTTCACGTAGTATTGAACGACGTACAAGAGTTAAAGTACTCCCAGTATCAACCAACATTTCAGCGGCCACGGTATTAATCCGCCCTAGTAATATTGGTTTCACTGATTTTGTCTCGACAGTACTTGTAGCAATTTCATCAGCCGTACACTTACCATTAGACCCTACTTTTCCGTTTCTTTCGACCTGGTTCTTTGCACTGAACTTATCCTTAGTTTCGCTCGAACCATACTTAACGCCTTCATTTGTGCACAGCACAACATTCACTTCTGACCTATCGCTCTTTTCACGTTCCATCAATCGCTCCACTAACCTTTCATTTTGTTTCTGGAACGTTTCGATTGCATGTTGCAGCAGTGATACAGAAGAAGCATCACCCTCAAAGCCTTCAGTATTTTCCGGGTTTACATAATTCGCTTGGTTACTGTGTCTAATATTGCCTGGCCTAGTAGTACCATTACTGATTTGGAATCTCCTAGGATTTGGGTTTGGGCGAAAATTTTGCTGTCGCTGTGGGCACCGCAACTGTATATGACCAATGCCATTGCAATAAAAACAACAGGGTTTACCATTTAAGGTCCTACTTGCTAGATTAGGTCTTTCACTAC
>JASANF010000696.1:0-15766 GCA_030248245.1 Trissonchulus sp. WLG1_4
TGAAGTTAAGCGGTGAGCTTAAACAGGTCCGAGCAAAGAGGTGATCAGTCGCCTACCTGACTACGAGCTAGGGCAAATGGAGACAAAGCGCAACGGAATAATGAATACGGTTTACTGGTAAAGACATACACAGGGACAGGGCATTGATGCAGAGATACACAGTAGGGACAGTATGAGGAACACAATGGGACGCAGCCTACCCACCCGACAGATTAGGGACGAACCCACTAACGAACTCTTCTGATCGTATATCGGAATATTAGCTACAGATGCCGAGGGACTCACGCGGAAGAGTACACTAGGATTAGATTGAGTGTGTTGCACTTGGTGATGCAACTTGAGTTATGTGTACTTTGTCATTCTTGACACTATTATGTACTCTTGATACAACCTAGTTCAGAATATTGCTCACATCACAATGTTAGAATATCAGAATTTTGATAGTCCGCTGAATGAGCTAACCACTGAAACCGTAATAGACGCGAGCTTCAAGAATGGAAACGGTCAATTGGATGGTAATATTCGTGCATCGAGGCTCAAATGCCTCGAATGCCAAACGAATCAATAGATTGTAACGGTCTATAGGCTGCGCTGCGCAGCCCTTGTGGACTTGTGTCCAGTGTCCACGTCTTGTTTGTTTCGCAGAGGAGATGCTGACGGATGTGATGCAAGTATATAGGTCAGCCAGAATCATCCACGTAAAGAAAAGAATCCTTAATAATAACATAATTCTTAGTACTTACTGAAGGTTTTGCCGCAGGTTGGGCTTGTTGTTTGAACGCTTTACTATCACCCTGCCATGTACACAAGCTAACAGTAAACCGGTACAAAGTACAGCAACAAATGCATATATTCATACATGTAACGGGGTCAAAATTTTGGGGGGGCCTCTCCGGCGAAATTTTGGGGACCCTCCCCCCCAGATCGACCAAAAATACCCTTAATTTTGCAAACTTTTCTAAAAATCTGGCCAAAAAGTGCCTTTTTTTGTAAACTTTGCCCTCGTATTATATATATATATATATGCGCCCCCTTATATTTTGGTGACCCTCCCCCCCGGGTCCTCGATTTTTTTTTGGGGGGGGGTCCCCCCCATCCCCCCCCTCATACATATGTGCATATATTAACATACGCGTTACATTATAGACTGGGAGACCGCTAGGCGTGACTCTGCAGAGTTTTGAATATACATATCTCTGCTTCTGTTCGAGTGCCATCGACCATGCAATGATATCAGTCTGTCGGACACGCCCGTAATGGCCGCTTGCGTTGCTCCGCCAGCCCTGAAGCTGTGCGTTCCAATGGTTTGTGGATCGATGCCGACTGCTTTTGCTGCTTTTCGCACCAATAGTCTCGCTGCGGAGTATGATAATTTTGACCCACTCAGCTGCCAAGTTTTATTTGTTTTAAGCCCGGTTCATAGTTGTCCGTAAGGGCTGTCCGTGTCCGAGTCCGTGTCCGTAAGAGCAGTTTGATTCACAGTTGTCCGGATGTTGGTAAGAACTTGTCCGTGAGTGTCCGTAAGGGCTGTCCGGATGTCCGGAAGTCAAGTTGAATTCAGTTCAACTTCTGGCCGTGTCCGTAAGGAATTAGCCAATCAGATTTTAGCCTTATAGTCACGTGTACGTGCGAGCACATAAAATTCCTCCGCGCATAGTAAAATAATGTGAAATTTATCGTAATTTCAGCTCAACAGCTTGTTTTTTATGTGTGCAGAACGTTTTTATTGATTTTTCAAAACTTGCGCTCACACTCGTCTGCTGCACAGCAAAAGGTGTTGGTGTTATTTTATATGCATACGCACTGTCCGTAGAGTGTCCGTAGCAGTATGAATTAATGCTGCTGACGAACACGGACACGGATAAATGTTACGGACAACCTTCCGGACACGGACACGGACTCGGACACGGACAACTACGGATAGTTCCGCACTACTATGAACTAGGCTTTAGAGTAGGCCAGGTTCTGACAGAGAAAGGCGTAAGAGTTTCCAGACAGCTTGCCCATCAGCATGTAACGCTGTAAGAGAGGTATGGGGCAAATGTAGCTGGTTGAACCAGCTATGAATACATTGTGGCCTTCTCTACGTTTATCCGTTTTGGATTTAGGCAGCAGTATTGTCATGAAGGAACTAGCGTTGTCAATCGTCAAGTTATTGCACTTAACATTCGCCAAATCATCATAATCTCAAAAACCCAGCGTATGCTGTAGCGCAAAAGGCCGCATCCCTTAGAGCCTTAAGAGCCTGATTCTTTAGCAGTGCCTAATGTGTTCACAATGCTTTGTACGTGTTGTCTGGTTAGAGGAGCTTTTTTGTTGACAGGGGTTGCATGGTAGCGAGATATCCCTTTGGATATCATTGCAACGTGACGCTGTGCTGTTGGGTCGGGTAGGTTATAAAACCGATACGCCCACTTTAGGGCCGCTACTATTTGCGGTGTTTGCTTTCCCGATTGTGTTTGCTGAACGCGTACAAGCAAGAATTGCGCTACGTGACTACTATCGGCTGGTGGGGGTTTCACGCCCCAAATCGGTCCAGGATACGCAAATATGTACTAAGCGTTGACGATGCAAGCGAAGCAAGTGCATATAATGCTAGCTCTGTCGCTTTTTGTTGATTTCCTGTGTAGAGATTCTGCACCCATTGGGCCGCTGCAAGGAGTTCTAAATCAACTTATTTTTTTCTACTTTTGGTCTTTCTATTATGGGAGGGTGAGGGCGGGGTTCATGTATAGCTGATTAGGGATACCGAGAGCAATAAGTTTAGGTTAAAGGGGCAGGAAGAGCTTGTCTAGGATACGACTGGATGGCAGGTAAGTTTATGCGTGATGTGAGCATTGTCTGACTACCTGTTACACCACTGCGTTCTATGCTCATTTGCATCATCACAGACCGCCATCTAGTGACGGTAAAAGGTCGACTACTGTTCTCAAGTAGGTAGAGGTGTGCTGGATGAGTAACATACGTGAAAAAAGTAAAATTGGAGACCTTAGTTTTTGATCTGGGTAGCCCCCCAAGCTTATTCAAACCCGACCTTAAGTTAATCTAACGTAACTTATATCATACCTGTCTTGAAAGAGGCAAAGTTCAATGCAAAATGAGATGAAACAAATGAGAGCAAATGAAATATCAAACCTATATTATCACTCCGCGAAATGAAACCTGCTGCGCTGTAAACATTCACAACAGACAGAATTGCCGAAAATGTATACATATATGGATAGTAATTTTTCGTACCTGCCAAATTACTGGTAGTTGCCTCCCTCACTAATATTTCAGAGTACTTGCAAATTCCTCCCTAGTGACCTTTACTGTAATGTAAACAGGGGTGTGATCGGTCCTCAGAAAAATTTGGCGTATTTTTCAAAAAAATTTGAGGAATTTGCTAAAAAATTGAGGAATTTCCACCACGATTACGTCCCAAAAAAGTTAAAAATACAATTTTCATGAATTCGACCATTAATTCGACCACTCAAGAAGGTTAAAAATACATAGCCGACAGCTCATCGGACACGCAAAGTTGCTAAATTCGCACACTGTGTGTTATCAATTGAGCAGGTAATATTTTTTCAAGTTTCTTTTTTTATTTTTGCTGTGTTGTCGTTAGCAGTAGCGAAGCTGATAAATTGAACTCTGGGGGCGTCATCACCAGAAACCTTTTACACTTTTTGGCGAAATGGTTTACATAACAAAATGTAGTTTGTAGGCACCAGCGCAGCATTTTGTCGATGTAAATATACATAAATATGTAGTAATGAGTAAATTAGTATGACATATTATATGAACATATGAAAGTCAAGCGAATGAAAGAAAGTACGCCGCCATCACACACCACATCACACACAAACAGGGGGCATAGTAAAACTATAATCTTATAACAGTGGTTTAAATTAAGAATTCCGGTATTAATGTTTTCGTCGTGGTGACACTTGAGTGATTGACTCTCATTCCTTGACATTTCAGTTTCATTTCTTTTATACTAATTTTAACAATATTGTGCAAACACGTAATCAGCCGTCTACTGTCTACATCAATTGAGTACAGACTAACAAAGGTCACACAAAGGTCACTAGGGAGGAATTTGCAAGTACTTTCTAATATTAATGAGGGAGGTAAATGGAAGTACTTTGGCAGGTACAGATAATAATTTTCCTTTTAGTCCGAGGTTTAGAAATGGCAAATCGGGTTAATTGGACTAAACGAGTTAAAATAGTTTCATTTTAGTCTGACCCCATTCCAAAACTAGAAACTGGACTAAATTAACATACCCGCTTAACATTAGCGTGCATAGTTAAATCCGTTTAGTCCGACTAAAAAAACAGCGTGATAAAATTTACGCTATAGTTAAATCCGTTTAGTCCGACTAAAAAAACAGCGTGATAAAATTTAAGTCCATTTAATTTGGAGGTTTTGGAATGGCATTGTTCAGCATAATTCTTAAACTGTTTAGTCCGATTAAAATTAACCCTTTAATCCGGTAAAGGAATAAACCCTAGGATTCTTTTGTGCCGTAAATGTAGGGTTCTCCAGGGGCGTAGCCAGGGGTGGTGGGGAAATGGGGGAATTCACCGCCCCCCCCCCCACAAAAAATTTTTCGACTGAAATATTACGCAAGGGTTCCCCTCTCCCTGTCACGGATAAAAGTGTCCCCCACAAAAAATTTGTCCCCCCGGTCACTTTCATCTAGATACCTAAAAGTGTCGCCCCGGACACTTTTATCTAGATGTAATTGTCCCCCGGATACTTTTATATGGATAGAAGTGCCCCCTCTTGGATAAATGTGTCTCCCTCCCAGACACTTTTATCCTGATAATAGTGTCCCCCCGGACACATTTATTTGTATAAAAGTGTCCGGGAGGGGGACCACATAGAAAGGTGTCCGGGTGTGACAAATTTTAGGGGGGAGGGGGGACACTATTATCCGTAACACCCCCAAGGGTTTTTATGGTCCGGTCTCCAATTGACCAAATTTGGCTTAAAAATCAAAATTTTCCTCAACTTTTTTTCTGGTGGCTACTGCCCCCAGACCCTGCAACTTTGTGGATCAATGTTCCTCTCTTTTAAGTTTCGTTAGAGTGTGTGCATGAATGACTAACCTTGTCGATGTCGTTGCCCTAAGTACTGGGATACGTAACACAAAGAACTGAACTTCCAGGAAGAACCCTGTGATTTTTAGATAGTTTACTAGAGTAAACTAGCCAAGTTTTATGGACCAGGGGGTCGTTTCAGAAATTTCACATAAGTCTTATGGGTCCCATAAAGTCTTACATATCGTTATAGGTGTTTCGGAAGTTTGACATAACTTCTGGTCTTCTGGATCACCTCATGTTCTATCATAAATTTATGTTCTCCACCTAAATTTATGGGTAGCCTGATAATTACTACATAAATTTATGTAAAGGCTTCAGGCTACTCATAAAATGCTAAATGTGGGTGCCGAGTTTTCTCATAAATTTAGGAGAACGTGAGGGCACCCATAACTCACCTTTGAGCTAAATAATCGGTACAAACCTCAAAAAAGCATGAAAACTGATTCGCTGGGTAGAGCATAAAGCGGCATAGTTTAGGGAATGTATTTTTTAAAACTTTATTGAACTTTTCTGAAAAATCTGATTTTAAGATTTTACTATAAAACGACAGCAGCAGGTATGGTGGTAACTGTTATGCGCTTGAATAATTGAATCGACTAACGAACCTATTCATTACTTTTTAAATTGAGATTTTAAACGAGCGCACCCTCAGTACGAAAATCAAAGCTGTGATCGTGCTGCTAGGCATCTAATTGTGTGAGCGCGTGTGCGTGCGCATTCCATGCGGTTTTCAGCGAGAGCATATAATTTTATGTGAGAACTTTATGGGAGAACTTATGGGAAGGTTATGTGAAGACTTCTGAAACACTTTATGTACCACTCGTAACCTTCTCATAAGTTCTCCCATAAATTTAATTTATGTAATACTTTATGTAAAGACTTATGTAAAGTTTCTGAAACTACCCCCAGATTGAGTATTTATTACGTGGGGTGCCAAATCTTGCGCTCGGACAAGGACAAATAATAATGACAGAACGACAAAAACGCTGGAACCACAAAGACATCGCACCTGTAAAGTGAAACAGGAAATGTGGTGGAACTGTGATAGTGTTGAGCGACAAAAAGGCGAAGGATTAAGGAAGGTTGAATCGTAAAGGTGAAGAGAGTGCCTCGAGAACGTTATAGCGTCACTGAAGTATACTGTTTATGACGAGGGTGCACATTATTGCATTTGCTTGCAATGTCTGTGTTTTTTGCACGAGCTAAAACCAATAATTTTGGAAATATTAATATTAAAATTAATACAAGTCTAGTGCGTCTAGTTTAGACTAGTTAGACTAATAGTATTTATCTTAGTTTAGTCTATTTCATGCTACATTATTTAAAGATGAACAAAAAATTTTTAAATTTTTTGCCTAAATTCAATTGTTTTGGGATTTGATCACCCATGGTGTGATCTGTACAATTAGCCCCTTTTAGGAAAAGTTTTCAGGGGCCATAACTTTTGATACGGTGATGGTACAATTATTATTTCAACGTCATTTGGAAGGAAATTGTTAGAGCTTTAAAATGATGGGTCATATGACCCTGTGACGTGACGTTTAGCGTACGTCAAAATTTAGAAAGTGAAATTTTGACTTATTTTCAGGACGTTGCGCCATCATGTGATATGTCATCTGAAAACGCTAAAAATTGTCTTTCTAATGACGTAATTGTCATCTTTCTACGATGTTCCTAGCCTAAGCTGTGGCCATTTTTGTGGTTAACCTCCAGAAATAACTGACTACAAAAATGGCCTGTCGCGGAGGATTCTGCGGAGGAAAAATAACTCCATTTTACGCCCTTTTAAACTCAAAGGCACAGCTTAGCGGTTTAGTATGAAGCATTAACGCTTCTTTTAGACACTTTGATGAAACAGATTGGAAGTAAAGAGTTTTCTGTAATAACGTTTAAACGTTGCTTGCAGCAACAGACAAATAACTCCGATTTACGTTGCGTATAACTTTGGAACCAAGCCACTGCACGAGATTCGAAAGTTAAACGTCTTAATAACACAGATGGTTCTAACTGATATTTTAATATGGAGATGATATCTTCATTATCATTATGAATAGGATAGTATAAGTATATTAATTAATATTAAAAATCGAACATTTTTCTATTTATATTAATATTAAATTAAAAATAAATTGAGAATTTTATTTATATTAATATTAAATTAAAAATATTTCAGGAATCGCATTTATATTAATATTAAATTAAAAATAAATTGCAAATTTTATATTAATATTAAATTAAAATTATTTTACGAATTGTATTTTTATTAATATTAATATTAAAAATAAATTCCATTATTAAAATAACGGTAGTCTAAACTAGACGCACTAGTCTTGTAATATTAATAATAACAGACATGACAGATATGTACAATAGGGGTGCCTTTGCTTCGCAATTGGTCGGCAGCCCAACAAACAGTTTTGCAAAAAATGCCGAAAAACTTTCTAAACATTAAACAAATGTGAGCGGCAGAGTAAACATCTTTCGAAGAAATGTCTCTCCCAACTGGTGTCTATTCTATATACCAATCATAATCTGCACTGAAAATTACTACTGTAGGTTAAGACTGCACTGTTACTGTGGCCATGAATCAAAACTCATAAATTTTGAATGAAACTGCTACTTTTTTGAGTAATGCAACCGTAATATAACTAGCAACACAGGCGATTTATATGATTGACCGTATTACCCTTCATTGACCATAATACCCGACGTCATCGACCATAAATGCCTATCTGTGACCATATTACCCCACAAATTTCACTGCATAATTTCAACCTAAAACTTTGAATTAAAGTAGGAAATTTTCCAAGGAATAAATAGAGCATAAACTGGGGATTCTGCTGGTATAAAAATCATACCAATTGGTCAAACATAAGAGTTTATTCAAGTTCGCAAACCTTAACCAAATTTCACAATGGCTTATGCGCAAAACAGCCAAAGCCCAGTTTGCGACATTCAACTGAAGACTTGTCAGGCTGCAGACGTGCAGAGAACGTCACGTGACGAAATTGTCCATATATTCAGAGCTTATTTTTGAGAGAAAGAGCTCCGAACAGCCATTGGATCAATTTATCCATGACTTTAAAGTTAACCCTGACCATATTACCCTATTTGACCATATTACCCTGTTTTACCCTAATTCTTCCGTAGTACATGTCTCGTACTTAATTAATGGGAAAACAGAAATTATTTTGCAGCTTTATATAATTTTGGATACACTAGTTTATTCATGAATGTGTATTTTATTTAGTGATCACAACTGTTGTCCCATTGAATATTTGGGTGGCTTTGGTTTATTGTTCTTTTACTCGTAGTAAATCCCAGCTTAGGAGCCGTGGCTCTCATCTTAGCCTTACAGAGTAATCTAGCTCATGTTGATCTGATTTTGTCATCGTTTTCATTTAACTCTCAAAATAAATGACTAAGTGACTAACTGCAGTAACATGTTTTGCATTCGTTAAACAAAATAACATGTTTTTCATTTGTTAGATAAAGACAGTAAGAACTTTCTAATCTTTCTTATTGATATCTTAGTTTTATTCTTTAATATCGCGAGAATAATAGTACCTGTTGATTGTTATTGTTTTTGTCCTGTGTCTGCAATCAGAATTAAATCAAATTACAATCCTCCTGGTAAATATAATAATAAATCGCACCCACATGTTTGTGATTAGCAAAGGCTAGTTGTATGTGAGAACAGTCTGATGTTTCTGTCTAGTGTCTAGGCTGTCTCATTCTGACGCCTTCTAGTTTTTTGGCCATTGCTTGCCATTCCAGCTACGTGCATTGTAGGGAGATCGCTAATCGCCCAAAATTGAGAAAATGTGCAAAATCTGCGCCATGCACCTCATCCTAGAGTATTAACACAGCAAGCCTGCGCTAGCCATAGTTGAATGCTAGAAATAAACTCCATGTTCCTTAGTATGTGCTGCACAGAAAGCTGACGGTTGACGTCGCAGTCAACAATCTTAATGAGGCCACTAAACAATACTACAGTACCCAGCGGAATTATCTGCCTATGACGCTGGAGTCAGCATCACTGACTGCAGTGTGGAGTCAGTGACTGCAGTCATCTTGTTGACGTCACAGGTTCATAAAATTGGACTGGCTTATTGAATTTCGTTAACTGACTCCGGAGTCAGCATCAGTGACTACGGAATCAGAGTCATCTGAGGAATTTTTAGTACGAATGTACGTACATACGTTTGTGCACAATAGCTACATTGCAGCCAGGAATGACTCAGGTGACTCTGATTCCGGAGTCACTGATGCTGACTCCGGAGTCAGTTGATGCAATTCAATCATTCCACTGCCAGTCCAATTTTATAAAACTGTGACGTCAACACGATGACTGCAGTTACTGACTCCAAACTGCAGTCGGCGACGCTGACTCCAGCGTCACAGGTAGATAATTTCGCTGGGTACTGTACTTTTGCGATAAAAAAGTCAAATTTGCACACTGCTTCATGAAGCACATGTTTTGTTGTGGAGCAGTAGATCCAAAATTTGGACACTAAATACAAAGACACTTGCTGCAAAAACAAATTCAAGTTCAGGTGTCTGGAACAATCATGTCTAGTTCTCTGGCCCCAAATTGGGTATTCATCACGTGCCCAATGGCAGCCGTAGGGGCAGATTGGGTCGGGATCGTTGGATAGGGACTGGGTAGGGATCGGACTGGGTAGGGATCGTGCGTATTGCTAGCCTTACGCTGCTGTCTGCTTTTTCAATGTCATTATGTGATAAAACAGGGTTAACGAGCCCCCTGATTGATACAGGTTTTGAACGATTTTGGTTGTAGCTGCAAGAAGTGAGCTACTGGTCGGTTGAGTACGTAGTTTAGTGATCAGACGTGGCGCAGAATGAGGCCACACTCTCAGGCGGAAACCCCGTTTTGCTTATTTCCCAAAACCCCCAATCTCCCCCCTATGTCCGTACGAGAGCGCCTGATTCAGTTAATCGTCAAGTGTGTAAGCCCTAAGTTTCCCCCCTGAAGTATAGTGCGAATTTAGCATAGAAGCAAGTACGAATAATACGTAATAATGTCCCTAACCAGTATCCGCCCCTTTCCCTGTTGCTCCTTGTGAATATTCGAAGCCGACTGTCGTATAATAATGCTTATTTGTCGTAATAATTGCCACCGTATTCGTATTGACTGTCCGTATTGGTAATTGTCCGTATTGTTTGAGGGTCGTGAGTTTTAACCCGCAATTAAGCAGTGATTTGGAAGCCCCCCTGAGAGTATAGAAGCTAGCCGGATAGTTGTTTGTAAACAATATCTGGACTAAGCCATAGCATTAGCCCAGATATTGGCGAGCTAGCTGGAAGCTAAAAAGGCAGTAATTAGCGAAGTTTAGCGGTTAATAATTAAGTAATCTTTTGGTTTTGTGGAACGCGAAATGTATGGAATTGTAGAGCATGAAGTAGTGAATAATCATGGAAAGTTTGAAGTTATTCTGAGTAATATAGAAGAAGTTATTCGAAGTTAGATTGCGAAGTTTAGTCGAATTTGAGCAGAATCGTAGGCGTGAAAAGAGTAGTTTCAGACCCTATTTTTGTAATGTTATAATTTGGTAATTAGTAACAGTGATGCATTCGTGTTTGGTATTATTTGATTCGTCATTTCATAATATGTATCATGGACTCATTTTCGAACTCTTTACGGTATTGATAACATGTTTTTGGGAGCAGAAGAAAGCCTTAAGTTTCACCCTAAGTTTAGTAGAAGGGTTACGGTAGTTTGAGAATGTGTAATTTTGACTGGGTCCGCAGCCCAGAAGGAGGTATAGCGCTGAAGTATAATTGCATAATTATTACATAACAAGTTCACACATAATGTTTATTAGTTAGTTAATATCATACGTAACTGGTTAAGTTCAAGTTAGTCTATATTCGGTTTTTAGTATTCCCTAATTTTCCCCTTTCCCCCCTTTTCATTTTTTCCTTTTCCTTTCGTAATATTTCGGTAACGTTGTTTTCCCAGTTTTGTCATATTACAGTAACTCAAGTGTTTAAGTTCTCTGGTAGGCCCAAGAAGGAGTAAAAAGATTTATGATACCTGGGCCCACCAGGAATCAAGGGCTATTAGAAGGAATTAGGAATCAAGGTGTGAGGGCCAGCAGCCTTCGACCCCCCAGCCCTCAAGTGGAAATTTGCGAAAGTGTAGGTAGGCGGGCCTAAGAATGGCCGCTTCTGATTGGTTAGATTCGGGATCGGTAGATCCCGACAAAGGAATCCTAAGAAAAAGCCGCCCCCCAAGTTGTAGCTAAGTCAGTCGGGTAACCAATTTTCGCCGCAGATAGTCGGCCCAAGATCGCTCTCTCCTGCTCCCCTGTATTTGCACCGTTATTGCCCCTGCCTTGTATATCCCTTGTATTGGCATCCAGTAAATTATATACACCAAACCCCGACTCCGGCCTTTATTTCTGGTGAACGAGCGAGAGCCCTACCATTGAACTGTTCAGCGCCCTTGGCGCCCGTATTCCTGCCTTTCTTTTCAGCGGCCTTACGGCCCATACTTATTGCGCTTTAAGCGCCCATTTGTGCTGCTCTTGCCCCCTGCTCGGCCGTCCGGCCTGTGCCCCCTGTTAGCCCTCCTAGCCGTGCGTAACCACGCCCGGTTTCCTCCGCGCTCGCTCAGCCGCCGTCCGTGCCGCCCCCGTCGTTCGCGCTGCCAAGCGCCTGTGCCCCCCGGTCGTTATCCCCGCCGTCGCGTCAGCCACGCTGCCGCGCTCCCAGTTCCAGTCAGCCGCCGCGCCTCCCACGCTCGGCCAGTTCCTGTCGGTGCCCCTCCGTCGTGCGCCGTGCCCGTCCGCTGCCCCGAGCGTCCGCCCAGCTCTCCCCCAGATCCCGTGCTGCCCGCCTCACTCCCGCGCGCCAGTTCCCCCTCCAGGTGCCGTGCTCCGTGTCCCCCCTCCGTTGGTCGTGTCGCCCGCTATCCGTGCCGCCCGGTCCTGTCCAGTCCTCAGCCGCTCCGGATCCCCAAATTGTTAGTTTTGTAGTAGACGTTGCTAGGTAGAAAGAGCCTAGGCTGACCCTTAGGATAGAGCGTTTAGTAGACCTGTTGAGTTGACCAGTAGACCTATCGCAGTTTCTGGTTCTAGCCTAAAAGGGTCAGGCTAGAAGAGTGCCGATTCCAGCCTAGGGATTTTCAGGAGTATCTTGTGTTCTGTGCTGTTTGTGTGTCCTTAGCGGTTAACCCAAAGTCAGATCTATTACGCGAGTTATTTAGGGTGCAGATTGTAGCTACGATTGTCTGTTAGGTGTATTGTGCCATCTCTTTCAGGTTTACGTAAAGTTACACGAGTCACACATAATTTTGAGTATTGAGTAGAGTTTTGGGTCGTTAGTCAAAAAGTCAAAGGAAAGTTTCGTTACTGAGATAGCATTGGGGAGTTGATCCGTTAGTGTCCCCCGACACCAGAAAAAGCAGGCGTCAGGGTTGAGCTAGGCCTCTGAAATAAGGTATAAGTTCCTAGTTATCCCCGGCCTTTGGTGTCCCCCCCGAATCACGACGGGCAGAGCAGAAAAGCTTGTCCGAGCAGTTCAAATCCCCTGTAACCAGTTGCTCAAGTGGAAGTTTAAGTAGAAGCTATAGGAGAGGCAAACTTTGAGTAATTACACGTTGATTGAGAGTTAGCGAGAACTTAGTCAAAATTAAAGGGTGTGTTTCTATCATTGAGAGATCAGTAGAACTATAGGTAAACACGATCGCCGTGGAGGTAGTACTGTTAGTGTTTTCATATATTGTTTGTGTTTACGTACGTTTCGGCGATCGTAAGCATTTCGACTGAGTTAGCACGCAGAGGTACTGAGCTTAACTACGAGGTTGGACTAGGATCCTTAGGTGACCTAAACGGATCTCTGTAGTTTAGTCTTCTGTAGCTACTCGGTTCCCTTTTCGAAGGGTGGAGCCCCCGCAAAAACATTTCTAACCTCTGCTACCCCACTGAGCTGAGTTGAGTTGAGAGATCCGATATAGTCAGGAAATTAGCTAGAACATTGATTCCTTGTATTGTCGCAGTATAAAGCATCTATTACCTAAACGTCACACCCTGTCCGCAACGTATGTCTTGTATTGTCAGTAACGTGTTGAGAGTGAACCTAAGGTGAAGTGATCGTTAGTAGAATCATTCAAAGTCAGTAGTTCTCGCATAACAGTCAGAAAGTCAATTAACCCGTGTAGGCTTTTTCACAATTATGTTGCGTGGCTTGCTGTTGTCATGGTAACGACATGGTCTATCTTTTCTCAGGCGTGGTTAATATTTGGTAAGAAAATGGTTCATTTTTGCGCGGCCGCCTCAGCGGCCGTGCATACTAATTTCAGTTAGTGCACTGAAACTGAAAATGCATGTAAATCATGCTCAGTTTCAGTGCATTAAGAAAGCCTGCTGGACTGTACTGTTTTCAGTACACGGCCACGCGCGCTGGCTGTGCTAGCGCGCATAGCGTTCGTGTGTATGTATCTGTGCAGAATGTAGGTGTTGAAGTGTGTGTACTGTGTACGTACAATGCATAGCGCGACAGGTTGTTTACTAGATGACTATCGATATCGGTAATAACTTTATTGTTGTGTATTTTCAAATGTCAAATGACAAAAATCACATTCACCAGCTCAGCTTTTAGCAAAAACCTGCAGCAAGCCAAGTTACTTATGTAGCTGCTCTTTTCGCAATTGTAAACCTACAGCTGCAGCAAAAACTACAGTTTAGTTAAAATATGTTAAACGCAGTTTCACTATAGAAGACGTGCAAGAGATACAACCGCACACACTCACTTTTACGCGAGCAGTGTAATTATTAAAATTATTGATTCAAAAGTTAGGACTGTTGGGTTGTGGCCCAACAGGAAACAAGCAGCAGTTTGCTGCAAAAGAAAAACAGAAAAAATTTTACAGGAGTTTGTCACATCTGACCAAAAACCTGTTGCGAGCTCATTTTTTATTCCGACTTGGATAAAAACTTTCACCAAACTGCTAAATTCTATGGGAAACATTTTTTAAGGAAGACTAAGGCACTGTGGCTAAAAAATGGAAAAAGGCCAATCAACTGTACTTGAGCAACGAGCTGGATTTGATTCATACCCAAATCAAACAGGTTAAAACGTTCAAACCTGTCACAGAGTTTTCCTGTAGAAACATTTTCTAAATATCACTTGGGGACTATCGCATTTGCATGAAAACATAGTTTAAAAAATAGCGAACATGTGCTGCCAGAATCCGTGTGCACACTAAATTTTAAAATATTTTTATAAAAACGATAAGGAGCACTATTTGGCTTCATTTTCAAACCAGCAGTTTTGTCAAGCTCAATTTTTCTGACTCAATCAAATTCTTCAAGCGAACATACGCGGACGGCCATGACTAGGCAAAAAGAGGCTTGCTTTCTCCTCTCGCCCACTCGAGTTATTACTTCTATAAAGTTATTATGAGACAAATATGCTGAACACTGGAAAATAAAAGTTTTATGCAAAAGGTTGTCCGCAAAATATGTTAGTTAAAAACCCTTCATTCACATACTGTAACAAAATGTCAAATTGTGACAAAATGACACAATTTGACTGTAAACCCTTTACTTGGTGATTACGTCAATTTTCAGTAAATGCAAAAATGCCAGTTTTGAGAATGGAATTTCACATGTTAACCCCATACATAAGAAACTTGGCCAAACTTTTGTATCAGCTACAACTGAAACTTTGCCAACAACACTAGCGTAGTATGCATTTCTGACAGTCAAGAATAAAGCTTCAGCAATAACCCGAAGCAGTTCCAAATAGGAACAGCCACTTCGCTTAAGCAAAGAGCTGGATTTGATTCATACCTGAATCAAACGGGTTAAAACTGTGTAACTTGTCACACAATTTTTCTTCGGAAACAGTTCGTCGATTTTATTTGGAGACTGTTAGAGCAATTAGATTTGTACACATAGGACATAAAGAGCTACATTTGACTAATACTCCAATCGTAGTGGTTATCAACAATGCGAAATGCACACAATTAACGAATGAACAGACACAATTCTCAAACACACCCATGTGCACGTACATGCGCACAATCACAGTGATCAACGCACACACAGACGCGCACAGATCTCTCGCCAAGCTTTACGTTGCCACTTCACAGAAATTCTACAGACAGAAGCCAGCTTGCTGTGCAAGTCATCCACAGGCATTATGAATTACACACACACGCACACACACCTACGGTTAGTTTTATCACACAGCCTTACGTTTTGTACTAGGGTCATCATAAGGACCTGTTGCGGTGTGCCGCAACAGGAAAAAGGATCAGTATTAGGTATAGTAATCGAATTTAGCAGCAAAATGTACATACACCTATGTACGTCGAACATTATCACTTAACAGCAAATTCGTGTTCCGGAAAGCTCAAGGAGCCTTGAGTTCTCAAGCCATTTTAGCAAATGTGATCAAGACTCGATCAAAGTATAAACTTTATGTTGCATCTACAACATGAATCCGAAATTAGAGCCACTGCCGAAAATATATTGCTGTCACGCCGCGCTTAATTTTACCGATACGGTAAAATAATACTTGCTGTGGTCGTGTGAAAAAACTACGCTCGTCAACAGAAGTGCTTGTTTTAATAAGTTTTGGTTAATTTTATAGCCTTATGTGTTAGTCATGGGCATAATTTATCGATTTTTGTGGTTTTGTATGGT
>JASANF010000697.1:0-41436 GCA_030248245.1 Trissonchulus sp. WLG1_4
ATTCGTGGCGGGATTACTGAACTTGTATTTTGCCAGTTGAACGGACACCCAGCTGTTAAATACCAAGTCGAGCCTAGTGGTCGATTGTCTACGATTTGCTAATACGCGGTGAGCGAAATTCTCTATTATTCTGGTGGCGCAGACAATAATCCTTTTCGCTCACATAATTTAGTAGTTAACTTATGAACATATTCCAAGACAAGAACAAAGCTTGGGATGTGTGTGGTAGATTTTAGCGTACGTAGTGGCCTTATGAGTTATAGAAACACGCAGAAGAAAAACACCTTTACTAGAACAACTTTACAAGACATCATAAAACTGGCAAATACATATATATTTATTGGTTTACAAATACAAATAACTGGTATAGCAAAAACTTCCAGAACCCCACCACAGAAATTTGAAGCGAAAATTAAGTACGTATATAAACTTCGAGGATTACGCAAAATATAAAAACTCAGTGGCTGCCATAAGTCAAAATGTTTAATGAGGCCATCGACATTTACATTTTGTCGATTTTGAGAGGTGGGCTGGGGGGGGAGCGTTTTTTTTCGGGGGGGGGGGGGGGTGATCAAAAGTGGGAGCGATAAAAATGAGGGGACTTTTACACCGCCGCCCCCGCCCCCTAAAAAAATTTCAGCACCGAGGTACCATTATTTTTACTTAAAGGACAGCACAAAACTACCTAAGTAGAAAAACTGTCATAAAAAGCAGGCTAAATAAACCCAGTCAGGGTTCTATTCAAAAACGGTTTTTTTGAATAGATTTAAATTTGATTGGTCACATCAGCAGATGGGCGAGACATAACTTTTTTATCTTTTTTTTCAATCCCAATAACAAAGCACGCGAAAATGCCAATTTTCAGAGGGCCACTTCATACGCAGCGCTACTATTTAACCTAATAGAATCTAATCCCGTCAAGATTAAACGCATAGTGGCAAGGGTTTTTGTGCAAAGCACTGTGCATGTGCATAATAATTTAAAAATATTATATTATACAAAGTTCAAAGAAAGTAACTTGCACAGATTTTGCACATTTTCGAAAACGAAAAAAAAACCCATGCATTCTGCCAATAGGCTTACATACAGGCTAAAACAAAATACAGCGACACCAATAGTACATATATAATAACAAGAGTCATTTATGTTTACAGCCGTTTCTCTGTTCATAAATAAATAACACCAGACCACAGGCGACAGGCATCAGCTATTTATATTTATAGTGAAAGCAATTTTTTAATGTCGGTTGAGAGGCAAATGTAAACACGAATCTCTAAACTAAAGACCTATTCACACGAGGTCGCATTTTGCTCCAAGGCGTACGCCCTGGCCGTACGCACACTGCCTACTGCATTGTGCTGCAATAATGCAGCAGGCAGATTGATACAATGCGCCCCGTGTGAAGAGGCCTAAACCTAGTTCATACTTGTCCGTAAGCAAAAACAGCTGTTGCAGGAAAATAGACACTACTCGCGCCACACAATTTATAGTGTGTAAGGTACTCCAGCAGAATAAGTCGATAAAGGCTGCAAAAAGCATGGTTGCATCTGTAGCAGATTTTGTATACTGACTTTACACGGACATTTTCTTCCGGATACGACAAGTCTTATGAACTAGGCCTAGCCTAACGGTATTTTTAACAAGTTGCACATAAAATATTATATTCTCATTGAGAGTAGCAACAACAAGCAAAGACCAATGCAAAAGGGGCCTGGAAATATCAAACCTATATTTTCACTCGGTGAACCAAAACCTGCTGCGCAGCAGATAAACATTTGTACGGAAAATTTTTTTGCTGGCGAAGCCGGACCATCGGCGTTGCCCAATTTGCGAAATATTAGAAAATTTCACGCAAAAACGAACAAAAACGGCTAATCGGACAAAGTAGGGTTTTCTTAACTTTTTTAACTTAAATTTTCAATCCAATGGAAACGTGAATATTTGTACAAACAGATACAAAAGCAAATTTTTGTAAGCCAGGACTGTAATATTCACCCAAAAATTTTTGTTGATGTGACGTATTGACGTAATTATGTAATTTTTTAGTTTTTCGCTACTTTTTTATGTCTTGCACGTCAGTACTGTTATGTATTGGCACATGCGGAGTAGTAATATATTTTATAGTTCCAATATAGTACTGAAGGTTCTTTTTTTGAAAAAATTTCATGTATTTATCTTGCCCAACATGCGGCCCGAAAAGCCACTGACGCGGATCGGCTTGCGAATTTTTTTTATAAAGAAACATCATCTACAAGACGTGGCTGTCTCGTTAGCTTACAATTTGTCGTGTAACTATGAATATTCAGCAATTCGTGCTTGCCACAGCCACAGTGCATTGTGACTTCTGGTTCTGAGCCTACGAATTTTCCATTATATAGTTAAGCCACATACTTGTAAAATTGCACCTGTGATAAAGTCCATTTTACTTTTATCGCACGGTTTTTTTCGACTGAGAGAAAATGAACAATTTGAAACTATGTGAGCATTAAAAAATCGAAGTGAGGCCTGTGTAATTTCAGACTCTGAGATTTGAGCAAAATGTATTATGTTTATTAAACAATCCAGAAGTTAATAATGTGTGCGCAAAGTGGCTGCATTGTGCGCGTGTGTGTGTGTTCCTGTATCACTTTAATAACAATATTGCATACAATTTAATTTTGTCTAGATAAACTCACGTTCACGTGAGATATGCAAATGAGCCTTTGTGTGTGTACGTACGTATGTTGTCACCACAAACACACAATGAGAAAAGCTGGTGAACAGACGCAATTTGAGAACACACGTTCATCTACACCCGCACAATCGCACTGATCAAAGCGCACACAAACGCACACACAACTCACTCTAAGTTACACGTTGTCATTCCGAACACCTCATTCTAAAGAACCCTGCTGCGCTATGGCGCAGCATGAAAAATCAGTAATCACCTTTAACTATTTCAAATTTCAACTATTATCACCCCCTATAATGTTTGGCCAACCTTACCAATTTCTCGTCACTGTTAGAGCTTCACTTGAACCACTATTAACACTGCCCAAAAGTGCATGAGGCGTTTTCAAACGCTGTGCTACTGAGCCCTTATTTTCTAATCTTATTCTTCTGTCTCGATATTAAGTAGTCAGGAAATCCCATGGATTAATTACATAATGTCCAGTCAACCTTACTTTTAAAAAATGCCAATGTATACAATGACCCACTTAAAAATATTATATCAAATTGACCTACATGGCTACATAAGGCCATTTTTTACAAGACTAAACACTAACGACTTTTTTGATTTGTCAAATTCAAGGTTCAGAAATCGAATGTCCAGGAATTCAAAAAAACTGCAGTTTTAAAGTCCGATCTCATTTCAATAATAATGTAAAAAATGGTCTTCAAATCACAAACAAATCATAACATAAATCAATGTCAAACTAAAACTATGTACAAGAGGTTAAAATAGTCAACTGGTACTAGGCAACGAATAAAATAGGTTAAATTCCGCAATAAATTGTCTTTGTCATAAACATCGATAATCATTGATTCAAATAATTCCCAATCCAATTCGAACTTATTTCCACGGCTGCCGGAATAACTTCTGGCGTTTGCTGCTTTTCGGTCTGAAAATAAAAGCATGCTTTTTTTAAACCATAAAACTTTCCAATTAGAATTGTTTTGTTAATTTTTCTTCTTTCATTTTAATTATTTTAATAATAACTAATTCACAATTTACACGTATTTTAACGGCAATTTCACAGCGCTGCGAGACAAAAACGCGGCAAATTCTCTACTAATTAGGCCGCTAAAATTCCTGACATTATCTAAACCTGGTGATTGACTGTAGTAGCAGTAGGGTCTTAGGGCTGAGCAATAGTCTCGAGCAAGTATGAGACACCTCGGTGCTCAGTTTGTCGAATAAAGCCTTAGCTGTCTGAATCTGCTTCTGGCCGCTTTACTTGTTACCAGAGATACCCGAGAGCAATCGGCGAGGGGGGTGCCCGATCGCCGGTCTAGGAGGTCCAGGTTTGGTTTTTTTCCAGGGCCATCACAGGGAGAGTGGGGGATGTCTGCTGTCTGGGGGGGGACCCCCTGAGGGAAGTTTGGGGACACCCCATACCCCCCCCCGAAGTGCAACTATACTTGTTACCAGGGACTTAGTCAAAAAGAATTTTGGAAAATATTTTCCTCATGTCAGCACTTAGCTTCTACCATCCATGCTGGTTACACTGCACTGGTTGAATTTTCCCCACACCTACCCCCTAAGCGATTTTCCGACTTATATCTCCCATTAAACAAGTCAAGTCAACCCCACTGTTTTGAACCATGGTGTATTTCTTCAAAATTAAGGCAATACTTGAAGTTTGAGTTAGCAGTTCTTTGAAAAATCTGTTGACAAAGGGACAAAAGCACCTTGCTTAAGCATCATATTATGTAGCCTTTGTACTATTTAGTATTTACGTAAACACTGTGAATTCAAATCAAAGCACACCCAATACAGAATTATTACGAAATATATTAGCGGACACGAAAACTACTCAACTTAACTATTCAAAAAACTACTAAACTGACTTCCAATCCGTTCTTAGAGTCGTCGTAATGGCGGAGCGAGTCATCATACACTGCGGTGCTGAAGCAGAAAAAAACTGGACATTACTCAGAGATTAATTGCTTACGGTAGCGCTATGGATAACAAACTTTGGGCAAGAAAAAGGCATTTTTAACCGGTTTAGATTTAAGAAAACCTATTCAGTTGCAACTTCAAGCTTGAAGACTCAAGGAAAAGTGTCTACAAATACAGCAGGCTACTAATTGATTAACATAGCAAAGCAACTACTAAGGGTGAAAGGCGAAAGGTCAATAATGTTTGTTACTACTATATAGAATTACTATAAACAGTATATTACGTATCAACTACAACGAACGCAAGAAAAGAATCTGCAATGTCAAATAATATTTCATGAGTGCAGAGTATAGCTAATAGCCTAGTATATAAATAAATGGAATAGGAAAAAAAGGACAACGGAAGAATAAACAAAGTCAACCAACAAAAATGCACATAAGAGAGCTAGCAAAAAAAGCAAAACCAAAAATGAGAACAGAGAGATTTAAGCAATAAAATGAATTAACAAAAAATAAAACAATGAAATGAAATAGTTGCAAAGCAACTTAATAAAGTGAGCCAAACATAAAAATCGGTGTAAACGAAGGCGGGTGTTACTTGATTAAACTACTAGGTAAAGCTTAGAGCAACATTCTTCTATGGTCAACTCAACACTACCCAAAAGATTACAGTTTTAACTAAGGATTAATAGAATCAACAAAAAAATGAAAATACTGGCTGGTTTTGGACAGATTTGAAATAAAAAATGTCGCATAGCTAAGTTCTCGATAATATTATGTCATTTTGTTTTTGAATTGATTTGCCCCGCCCCCTCCCCAGTAAAAAAACACCAGCTAGTGAAGCGTCGTCGTTTATAAACACTACAACAGGCGAAAGTAAAACACAAGACTTCGAGATTAAAATGATATTATGGTCAAGGTAAACTAAAAAATGACGGCACGTCAAAGGTCAAACAAAAAACCACAGAAGGCGAGTCAAAAAATTCTGCAAAAGAATAAAAAAGTAAAAAAAGCACACCAGGTCAAAGAAAAACAAGCCAAAGGAAAAGTCGAAGTTTAAAAAACAGCAGAGTGCAGGTCAAAGGTTAAACAAAAAAGTCATTTAAATTTTCAAGTCATCATTGAAAATCAACCACGAAATCTCAAAACTCAAAGGAATAACAAAAGAAATCCAACACAAGAAGAAACAGCTCGAAGCACCTAAAAACGTATCAAAAGCAACTCAAAAACAAAGGTCAAAGGTCAAAATATAGCAAGCTGCAGCCATTTTTTAAGCAATCTAGCATGCACTGCACGTACCAGCGAAATACTTGCCACTGGTCGCACTGCCTGGGGGGTCGTCCAGATCCGGGTACAGCTTGGCCACCGTGTTAAATCGGTATTGCATGACTAAAAGGGGTCAGGTTAAAACAGGGTAGATTCATGTTTACAGCCGTATTTCTGTTCAGTTGTCAAGATATGAAAAAATCACAACGTCCATAACCTGAGACATGTAGTTGGGGGGATAGGGGGGGGAAGACCCTTCTTCCCGAAATTCGGTCACAGGGAGGGACGGCCCGCTATAACCCAGGACTATAGGAGGGGGTGGAGGCTCCTAGCGTGAGCAGAATTTTTGGCCAAAATCTCCTTAGTGAGTGTAATTTATCCTTTAAACAAGTATTTTTGCGCTTGGTACTAAAAAATGGGCGTTCTTACAATAAAATTTAAGCGATTTTTACCTAAATTTTAGTCCAAAATTTATTGTCAAAATTGTAAATTTTTGGCAAAAAATTAATAAAAATTGCGTCAGTCTCAGGAGAGGGGGGGGTCAAAGGATAGTAGGCTCAGGGGAGTGGGGACATTAAGGGGGGGGTACCCAGAATGTTGGTTCTGTTACGTGTATGATAACCATAATACATCAAGATAAAGCTGGTGTTGTGATTTTTTCATTATTCAGCCAACAGAACAGAAATACTGCTGAAACGCGGTCTAAAGCCCAGCTCATACTGGCTCACAGAACAAAAGGTTCTAGTCATTTTGTGATGATTCAAAAAAACTGCTGAGCCAATATTGTGACATTGTGAGTTGCGATCGAATCAAAGTTGTATCAAAAAAACCTATTTGAAAAAACTGAGGCAAATGCTGGTGCAGAGCAGCTGACAAAAATTCATTCAGAACGTCTCAATAAACTTTCAGTACATGACAAGACGCTTTAGCCCACTACATGCGTGAGTACATTATCTCCCACACACAATCCAAAAAAACTAGAGCTAACGAAAAATGACAACTGACAGGTAATATACAGAAGTCTAAACGCATAGATGAAGTAACTTACAGCAAATGAAAATACAATTAATTGTCGTAAAAAAATTAGCTCTTGGCGTAAAAAATGCGTCACAGAAACGGCACTTATTTTGGGAAGCTAAGTTCCTATAGCCGCCAGAAAACATGTTTCTAAAAAACATTAAAAATAATAACAGTATCCTGCCTTAGCAGTGTCATTTTACCACCACTTTTTTGCAACCAATGAATCAATGGCAAACTAACAAGGCAACTGATCAGGCGTCTTGGGCGTGAGGGGTTCGTTGGGGCTGAGCAAGGGCAGCCCATGACTGGAGTTCACAATGCCGGTCCAGTAGTCGTGCGGCATCGACAGCAGTGCCAGCATTACCTAGAGCACAACAAAAATGGGCACCAAGAGTACATAATGGCGTCTCAGTCTTTTTCTATAAGAGTAAGACTCCACCATGTACTCTTGTCAGTCTATAAGAGTGAAACGCCATCATGTACTCTTGTCAGCCTATAAGAGTGAGACGCCATCATGTACTCTTGTCAGCCTATAAGAGTGAGACGCCATCATGTACTCTTGTCAGCCTATAAGAGTGAAACGCCATCATGTACTCTTGTCAGACTATAAGAGTGAGACGCCATTATGTACTCTTGTCAGCCCATAACAGTGAGACGCCATTATGTACTCTTGTCAGCCCATAAGAGTGGGACGCCATTATGTACTCTTGTCAGCCTACAAGCGTGAGACGCCATTATGTACTCTGGTCAGACTATAAGAGTGGGACGTCATTATGTACTCTTGTCAGCCTACAAGCGTGAGACGCCATTATGTACTCTGGTCAGACTATAAGAGTGAGACGCCATTATGTACTCTTGTCAGACTATAAGAGTGAGACGCCATTATGTACTCTTGTCAGCCCATAAGAGTGAGACGCCATTATGTACTCTTGTCAGCCCATAAGAGTGGGACGCCATCATGTACTCTTGTCAGCCTATAAGCATACATGTACACAGGGTCTCGGTCTGGGGGGGGGGGCTTGTCCCGGAATTTTTGAAATTTTAGGGGGTGCTTGTCCCGATTTCACGAGAGCTTGAGCGGACAAAAACGCAAAAATTTCAAATTTTTGCCAAAAAAAGCCAAATTTTCAGAAAAAAAGTGGCTATTTTTAACAATTTTTTCGCTTTTTGCTCAATTTTGAAGCATTTTACGGCAATCTGGGGCAATTTTTGAGTGTTCGGGCACCTTTTTTCAGCATCAAGGAGGGGGGCGTGTCCCGGTCGGTCAAATCTGAGGGGGGGCGTGCTTGTCCCGGAATCTCAAATCTGGGGGGGGGGGGCTTATCCCCCATTATTATTGTGATATCCTGTCCTAAGCCTAGCCTAAGCCTAAGCCTAAGAAAGAAAATATTTAACAATATGATAATTACATTAATTAGATAACTTGACAGCTGACAAACTAAAGTGGCAGCTATCTCTGCTGTGAAGAAATGAAAGGGCTCTTAAACGCAACAGGAAGCTGGTTAAAATAAAATGAATTTTCATACAGAAACTAAGTTTATGGGTTGATGCTTTAAAAAGATTGATGAAAATAATAAACCTATAATACAACAAAAAATCAGGCAAATAGGAATCGGCTTTTTAAATTGTCTCTCCTTTCTCCTACATCGTCTGACGGCTAATACTGAAATTAAAAAGCAGCAAAATCTAATTAAAAAGTAGCATATTGTCAAATCGACTTATAAAATACGCCGTACCGCATTCTGTTTCTCCAGTTCTTTGAGCAGTTGGTCGTTCCCAGGATTTTCGGTGGAATGGCCGACCACATTTGGTCCAAAAACGGTTGCCAAATTAGAGATGGTCATTTTGTTGACATCGCTGTGCTGGGCAACTCTGAAAGAATAAATCCATTAAGCCTGATCTTCGGCAAAAAATGAAATCACAATAATTAGACCATTCAAATTGCCGCGTCATGACAAGAAAACCAATCTTGCCAAAATCTTTATTTACAATTTCTCTACTGATAACCAGGCATGAGCTGTGGTTTCGTTCAGTTTACTCGATGAAGAGAATTCGATTTTATCGAGCATCAAGGCATTTTATAAACCTTAACTAACGTATGTTATATGCTGAAACAAGTCGTTTAAAACTATTCTTTTAGCTACAGATTAACGTTTTTGGTTAATACACACAAGTTTGCACTAGACCATATTACGTCAGCAGGTGGAACCAAGCATTCTGCCCTGTGGGGGATACCCCACTCACACCCATGGATGAAGCAAACTCATTCAGACAGTGTAAACTCGTCTTACACTTAGTTGTCTAAATCAGCAGTGACAAACGTGCACTATTAATTAATGAAAATGAAAAAAGTGATCGTACACTGTAATACTGGAAATGTAAATTTGACAAATCATCAATAAACTTATCATTGCGATGTTATCGGCAATATAACAAATTAAGTACAGCTACCAGCGCATTGGGTGAATGGTGAACTAACTTTTGCAAGTGGACGATGAGATAAGCGATGGTTTCTCGATTCGGTCTGGGCAGATCATCAATTACTTCGTACAAACGTCGCAGTCGGCCATTCTCGTCAATAATTTCTAAAAATCAAGCCGTTCTTAAAGTTTGAATCAATCTGAATCGCCACGCTGAATCAGACTAATTTTGCTTCACATTAAAGCCAGGTTCATACATATTACATACTGAAAGCCCGGTTCGTTGTTTGTCCTATGGACACAGGGACAAGGTTAGGGACAAATTCCTGATACCACAGCATAAAATGAAAATAGCCGGCTGAAATTTCGCCCTACATGGCTTTCATACAATATCTCGGTGTGTGCGAACTTTTAGTAAATTACGTTTAACTGACGCTGCGTTGTTTAACTGACGCTGCGTTATTGACGAAATAAAGTTAAATCTAATCCGACAAATCCAATTTTGAATAAGACCCTTAAGCCCGGTTCATACTCGTCCTTGTCCTTGTCCTTATCGTTTTGTCCTTAAGCAATTTTAAGAAAACTACCTGGCCAAAAGACCCAATTTTTTATGAGAACAAAGTATTGTTAAAGTCCAGTTTGCATGCAGAAAATTAGACTAAACGCATTTGTCAACTTTTCACAGCAGCTGACCGAAATTTGTCCTTGTCCCTGTGCCTGTGTCCTTAAGGACAAGTATGAACCGGGCTTTAGAATCGCTTAAGGACAAAACAACAGGGACAAGGACAAGGACGAATATCAAGCTGAACCGAACTGAAGTCCACATTGACGCAAAACAACTGACCGACGGCCCTAGCGAAGTCATGCCAGGAAGAATGAGGAATCAGCGGTTCCTTAAGCCATTGGAGGAATCGTTTCACGCAGCCAGTCAGAGCGTGGATATCGTTGATGCTGCGCTAAAAATAAAAACGCAACAAAAAATATGGCTCAGTTCAGATCATATTGAAGGATTTAGTATGAAAAATACTTTTCCGACACGAAAATTTTAAACTTAAATTTAAATTTAATTTTAAACTCCGACAAACTTCAATAAAGGTACTTTTCCGACATTCATATAATTCAATTTCATTCAAACATCTTATATTAGATAACTATTATATAGATATTTCTTGATGAATATGATTAATTAATAACTATGAATGTTAGCTATTTGCTAATAAACATTATTTAAAATTAGTCCAGCTCAGTGTACGTCGTTAGGCAGCAACAATAATACCGCAACGTTATTACAATGATTACATTATTATACAAAATACTAATAAAAATACTTAAGAATATACACATACATGAACACTATTCAAATATTCTGGTCCATTTAAAAAATAAGTAAATCAATAATGCAAAAAACTATCTTACCAGATTTGGAACGACTTTGCCCCATAAGAAATCCTCCGTTAGTTTCACCACCACCGTCTCCGCCCTAAAAAATACATAAATAAATTAATGATAAAAATGAAAAAATCATAAATAAATACACTACAATTTATTCAGGCCAAATTTGGTCAAATGCGTACGTTTCTCGAATTTTTTGTCAGTATGTAAAATCTCAAACGGCAAATTATGAAGCGGCGAAATCACAAAAATTCACATAAAAAACTAAATAATACACACACCTTAACCATCCATTAGCGTAGATTATCTGGATGTCTTAAAATTTTTTTAGACAAAAAAATATGCAAATTAAGGTTGGGCGAGATTTTATGCAAATAAGGCTTACGCCGGGACCCGATAGATGCCGACTTCATTGAGTCCCTGGTTGGCGTTGGTTCGGCGTTCGATCTCCGTGATACAATGAATCAGCAGATGCGGAATCATTGGTGCGCTCAGCGGCGTGAAATCAGCCAAGTAGCCCTGCAAAAAACACCTGGAAAAATGACTTAAAAGCACTGAAGCAAAAAAAAACAGCTGGAAAAGTAACTTTAAAACAATAAGCACATTTCGGCCACTATTAACTGTATTACGCTACGCTTGAGAAGCACAAAAAGTCACAAAGAGCTCCTAATTCAAATTTCGCAGCGCTAATACCCACAACTAAAAAGTTGTTCACAACTAAAACAACTAAAACTCGGCCACATAGTGGCCGTGGCCTCTAAAAATTTCTTCCCAATGTGGGTTCCAGATTGCCCCAATGCCCCACAGTCAGCCCCAACTGACCCGGACATGTCTTCTGGGCGTTGAGGCTTTGGGGATGCAGGGCATGGGCGGGTCATCCTTGCAGTCGGGACACAGCACCACGTAGCACTCGCTGCACTGGTACGCCTTGCGCCCAAAGCCAATGCGCTCCTTGCGGTCACGCTTGGGACACTGGAACAGCAGACAGCGATGGTCATACATAGGGGATACGTATGAGAAGGGATGGGGGGCTCACCCCATCCCCCAATTAAGGAACCCGGGGGGATGATCACCAAAACTGGGGTAAAATTGGGTAACAATGGTACCTTTTTAAAAATTTGGCCAAATTTTGCAAAATTTAGGCAATATTTTTGGTTGATCAGGGGGTGAGGGTTCCTGCAGTTCGACCGGAAACGTTGCCCAAAACATGGATGCTTTGGGAGCTGTTTACAAGTAGGAGAAGGCACTTATAAATTGCAATTCACCCCTTAGTTGGCTTTTAAATGCAGATGTTTTGCATAGTAAACATTATTGCATCTCTAAACAGCAACTTCAACAAAAGAATCTGTAAAAGTGCTGCTCCGGTAAAAGTGTGCGAAAAAACTGCAAATCACCAATGTTTTCACATAACTGTTACGATGCTTGTTAGGGGTGGGTAACCAAAAACAATAACCCCCACCCCAAAAAAACAAATGATACCAGGCAAAATTAGTTTTATCCCAGCATTGAGATTAGTTATTAGCTAAACTAATCTTAACCTAATCCATTTAATCTATTTTACAAATTGGCCCTAAATCCGATTACTAAAAAATACTCAAAGTCCGACTTATAATGCAATAAGTTAAAAAAATTAAAAAAACTTTTGCCCACCTCATGACAGACTTCCGGCTTGATGGCTGTTCGACACGTCAGCTGATGACAGCGGCTGTTCAGAGAGTTCGACGAAACACCACTGCGACGCAAATTGTAGCTGAAAAAAACAGGATTATCAATACTCGATTTTGATTGGCTGTCGACATCTTATTTTTACATATAGCTACCAGACTGGTGAAAAATTGCGATAAACTACTACTACTTGTCTAAACTATTAACTGAAGACTAAACATAGCCATTATTGTTTGCTAAACTTACGGTCCTTTGAAATCATCAAATCGATAAGTACTTTTTGGAGTATCTGAAAATAAAAAAACATAACGGTTGCAAAAAATAGTGTAGTTTTGTTTGGTCCTGTGGCAGTTTCTTACAATTTTTAAGAACAAACTGCTTAGAAAGCAGTAATGTAAATCGAATGCAAAATAGTGGCCTACCAAAAACGCCTTAGATTAAAGTTTATACGGATTTAAAATAAAAATTACTGCCTTAAGCTTGATCGCTTTATTCCTTAAGTCTTGAGCTAATTACAGAATGTTACGCACAGTGGGAGCTATCCAAAAATGAGTCAAAAAATATAGCAAATTTTAATCTAATCCGTTTAATCCGATCCCAAAATCTAATCCGTTTAATCCCCCCAGACAAGCCTTACTGGCTAACAGCTGCGGCTCGGACTGGCTGCGATTCATGCTGGCCCGATGACCGCCCACGGTTCCGCTCTCGCCGGGTCGCAGGGTCACGGGGTCACCGGCCGAGTCCATAGTTTGGATGCGAACTTGGACATTCTGCAACCAAAATAAACTTTAGTCGGATGACCAGAAAAAGTTTTGCGGACAACAATTGCAACTGTTAAACAAAGCGGACCATATTATCTTCTTATCTTGGACGACTGGGGGCCTGGCCTGGTCGCGTACCTATCCACAGACTATATTTTTTAGTATGTGACCTGGGAACTACAAAAAACTACTTGACCGTTCACTTAGGCTAGAGGGTTCGGCTGCAAAAAAAAGAATACAACATCGTATCATAAGCAAAAATTATAGGTTCATCTAACACGATGGTGAGTTCTACTGAGAATGGTTAATCACCTTTTTGTGAATGTCCCAGTTATTCATATTATCCGGACATCTTAGTCCTTCTTTCTGAAAAATTTAGCTCATTTATTCAAACTATGAACTCATTAATCAGGTAAAAATATACACTGCTTTGTTCAATTTGCTAAAAAAAGCAATTTTACCCGTTCCAAAGATCCACTTCTAGACCGTTTGGCCGGCCGATGGGCCTTGTTGATGTCCTCCTCGTCATTATGCTGACTCCGACTTCGTTTTTTCCGCGCAGGTTCGTCCCCCGAAGTCCGAATCCATTTCCGTCCGCCACGCAAATCAGACACGGGCGTGGCTTCAGGTTCGTCTATTTCGTCCGTCCGATTGAAATCCAAATCCTCCTTGGATAGGATGGAAAAAGTTGAGCCCCGCTCTTGCGATACATAGCGACTAAAATAAAGTAAAGTATAAAGTAGAAAAATGACAAGCTCATAATGCATAAAACTAAACATTTAGCCATTTGAGACAATCAAAATGCCAGACTTAGGGCCCATTCCTTTACCGGATTAAACGGACCTGACTTATTTTAGTCCGGGGTTTAGGAATGAAATATCGGACTAAACGAGTTAAATTGAATCAGCGGCCTAATGTTAGTCCGGACCGAGCCCGTTCCTAAACGAATACTGGACTAAACGGATTCAAAGTTTTTAAACGGTTTTGGAATGGCATTTTTTAGCACAATTTTTGAACCGTTTAGTCCGATTAAAATTAGCCCTTTAATTTAAATTTAAAATTTAATTTAAAGGAAAAGGCGCTTTGACTAAGCACTGGAGCCCTACTAGAAAATTATGAACACTGAGAAAAAACAGAAGGCGAGATTGATTTTAGCAGCTATTCGCTGTATATACTTTTGATGGCTGAAATTTTGTTCTTGTCATAAAGTCACATATTTTGTTTTGTCTCAGTGCTCATTTTAGTCAAACTGTAGTGTCCTCTAGAAAACGAGCATAGTAAAAATTCACTCGATCGTAGAAACACTTCGATAATGTGAAGATTAGTTTCCACTTTCCAGATTTTGTCTGTCACAACAGTCGATAAAAGAAGCCACATTTTCTACTCAAAATCCGTTTGCCTTTATTTACATGTTTTCAGTATATAGTTCAAAAACATCTAACCTGGGGCCAAATTCCTTTACCGGATTAAACGGACTGGACTTATTTTAGTCCGAGGTTATGGAATGGCAAATCGGGCTAAACGGACTATAAACGAGTTAAAATAAGTCAGCGGCTTAATTTTAGTCTGACCCCATTCCAAAACTACCACTGGACTAAACGGATTTAACATGCACGCTTAACACTAGCGTGCATAGTTAGGTCCGTTTAGTCCGATTGAAAAGCAGCGCGTTAAAAGTTAAGTCCGTGTAATCCGGAGGTTTTGGAATGGCATTTTTCAGCATTATTTTTAAACCGTTTAGTCCGATTATAATTAATCCTTAAATCCGGTAAAGGAATAGACCCCTAGTTAAGTCTGATTTAAAAAGTATGCCTAAGCCGCTAACCGCTGGGGCCTGCGTTCTTGAAACGCGTCAAATTTCCTCCGAGTTTCTTCAGGTAGCACGGCTTCTTTGACAAGATCTCGCACAACGTCCAAAATAGAATTCTAAAAAATAAAAAAGGCTTTTAAGAGTAGCTTATTTCTACCACCATGAATCTGAAAAGAATTTCTCGAATCGAAACACGCAACTGGCGGATTCCCCCCATGCTTAAAAGGTTAATTTTAATAGGACTAAACGGTTTAAAAATTAAGCTTAAAAATGTCATTCGAAAACCTCCGGATTAAACGGACAACGGACTTAACGTCGAGCGCGCTGCTTTTTAATCGGACTAAACGGACTTAACTATGCACGCTAATGTTAAGCGTGCATGTTAAGTCCGTTTAGTCAACTAATAGGTAGTTTTGGAATGGGGTCAGATTAAAAGTAAGCCGTTGACTTATTTTAACTCGTTTAGTACGTTTAGTCCGATTTGTCATCCCAAAACCTCGGACTAAAATAAGTCCAGTCCGTTTAATCCGGTAAAGGAATAGGCCCTAAGACATGGTATTAAGCATACATGTATAAGGGGGAGGATGGGGGACCCCCTCCCCAAAAACAATCGAGGATCCGAGGGGAGGGTCCCCAAAATGTGGAAAACATAGCTATTTTTTGCGAAAATTTTACAAATTTTAGGGTATTTTTGGTATAACAGGGGGAGGGTCCCCAAAATTTGGCCGGAGAGGCCCATCCAAAATTCTGACCCCGTTACATGTATGGTATTAAGCTCCTTATTCCTTAAGGTGGCGCTCTTGAAATATGACTTTTCAAAAAACGTCAATCTGGGGCCCATTTTAGATGTGCAATAGCAATCTGGTGTAAAAGTATGCCCAAAAACAAAATAAGAAGTTGATTGATACAAATTAGCATTCACTGTAGCCCAAACGTGAGCGGAATTTCGGCTTCCGATTTCTCTTCACAGCAAGATAGCTGTTGCACAACCAATAGCTCATTTTGCTTGCCATAACGTGATCGAGCGGTCGCAAAATCTTATTCTTGATGAATATGATCGATATATGGAAAAACAGCAAAATCGCGATTTTCGAAAAACGTAAATTTAACTTAATTTCTTAAACACTTTCGATTCGCTCAAAATCAAATTTCGCGACCGCTCGAAGACAACGAGGTGCATTAATGTGCCAAATTTTACGTTTTTTCGTTGAACGAATTTTTTAAAATCGAAAGGCGAAATTTGCGTTAGTATTCACACGCACTTTATTTCAGCATCCTGCAGAAAATACAGGTTTATTTTACAAAAAAATTACACCAAACTCAGTAACAGACCAAATATTTTAAAGTATGTGCAAGTAAAACACAGCTACTAGTGTTTTTCAATCTTCCAAAATCATCACTTACGTGTAAATACACTGGCTTATATAGCCATTTTCGTAAAAATCTATTTTTCTTACAGTAAAAAGCTCAAAAATTTCGGAAAATTTTTTGCATGTAATATGGGTATCAAATTAAAGGAAATTCACTTCTGAACGACTTTTGTTCTTGCGATGCATGTTTATTTTTGCGCATTTTCAAAATAATGGCCAAAACCCACATTTCATGAGCGCCACCTTAAGGCTAACAATATTATTCATCATTTAAAGTGTCGAAACTTGACAAAAAATTAAATAAATAAATGTTTAGAATTGAAATACCAATTTATCATTCTCTTTCTCGAGCTCAGACACTTTTGTCAGCAATCCGGACACCGTAGATCTGAAACGAACACAATTGTCTGGTTCGGTTAAATAATTAGTTAGTGACTAAATGATAATAATTAGTTAATAAAGATAAAAACTGAATTAGTAAACAGGCCAGGTGACTTAGTGACTAGGTGACATATTATTCGAACGAATTGGTAATTCACTAAAAATACACTTATATTACACAATGCACTACATAACACAATAAACATCAGTACTATTAAACAAAGATTCATTGGCCAAACTTGCTGTTCAGGCACAAAATGTTCAGTACCATACATGAGCGTGGGGTTTGACCCTCCCCCCCTCCAAACAGATGCTTCAACTTCCTCCCCCGAAAAAGGTGCTCACGCATTCATGTAATGGGGTCTGGGGTCAACATTTTGGGGGGGCCTCTCCGGCCCTATTGGGAACCATTCCCCTCAGGTCGACCAAAAATACCCTAAATTTTGCAAACTTTGTAAAAATTTCCCAAAAAACAAAATCGGAAAATCACCGCTCACGAAGAAAAAAAGAATGGAGACTCAAGAGCGACAATAGGTGGGGAAGTTGCTCCGCAGCCCCGTTCCAAAATCGTATGGCTCAAATGGCTTCCTGACTACGTATGTTCATTATATACTATTTATATACTATATAATAAAACGGCCCAATAGTCAATACAAATGGAGACTTGAGTGGAAGACGGAAGTGAAATGGTATACATTAAAATGTACCCCCCCTGATCAGCCTCTCCCCCCTCCACCCAGCACCCCTCCAGCCAACCTTGACTCCGTCAATTCCCGTTGCATTCTGTTCATGTCCCCCTTGGACTTGCTGGTCCCCTGCTCGTATTCTCGCAGCAGCACTCGCAGACCCTCAGCCTCGGTCTCCGCCTTATGCCATTGCTGTCGTGTCAGCTCCCAAGCTTTGACAATCTCGATGATTTCTGAAACCAAATATTTTTGACAACAAAAAACAGGAATTATATATGCCTAGCACACCAAACTTAAGCATTAATGAATCACCATACGGCATATGCATGTTGCTAATATATACTAGTATACTAGTTAGTAACTTGTATATAGATTAACGTAACGATATATAGACAACACTAAACGATTATTCAACCGTACCATGTTCGTTTCCTCGAGACAGCTCCATATAATAATGATGCAACTCCCTCATTCCATCCTCCAACTGTTTCCATTCATAGGCCGTCATCATCAGCAGTCAAACAGCGTTATATATTTGGGGAATATAAGCTGCTGAAATTGGAATACAACTGTACAGTGAGGGAACCAGAACACATGTCTGGGGAATGACTTTTCAGTTTTTTACTGTGTTAATATAGCAGCCTATTTTTTGTTCGAAAACAATGCTAATGCTGAATATATATACTGTACTGGCACATTTTTAATTGGGGAGGGCTGGGGGGGGGCCGCCCCCCCCCCCCATATGGTCCGGAGCTTCCCCCCCTTTTCAGATGGGGTGCCCCCCCCCCCCCGGTCAATATTCTGCGGGGGGGCAAATATTTTTGGTCCTAAAACGCTTCCTACTCATCTTTTACTAAAAATATAGAACCCCCATCGTCAGCCATGCCCCCAATCTGATCTCTAGCCCCCAAAATAGCTGTCGCCCCTTTTAATAAAAATCTGAAGTTAAATTATTGGTGTTAAAACCCTTAGGGGTCGAATAAGTCGGAAAAACGGCATTTTTTCGACTAATGATCCGCAGTCCACCTATATCCCCCAAACCTAGAGGGGGTCAAAATTGAACGCTCTTTCGAATAGGCTAGGCTAGAAGTTTGTAGGATGTAAGCTTTAGCTGGAAATCAAACTTTGTCCAAAACTTAAACTTTACATGAAATTTTGGAAATTGGATTGGAAATTGGAAGCAAAATTGGATTTAGTCAAAAATACTGAATCAAATGAAAACCTGCTGTAGCTGTTACATTCCTGATGCTTCCTAGCAGGTTTTTTCTTTAATTTAGGCCTCAGGCTTAGGCTTAGGCTTATTATCAGGCTGAGGCTTAGGTTCAGGCTTAGGCTTAGGCTTAGTATCAGGCTTAGGCTTAGGTTCAGGCTTAGGCTTAGGCTTAGGTTCTGCTTAGGCAATAAAAAATCGAAATTTTCAGGAAAAATTCTGTCAGCTTAGCCTAGATAATAATGCCAGCTAAGCCTAGACGATGGATTAAAACATCACACAGGAAAACCGGTGATCCGAATTTTCTCTAAAACCCCGTCTTACACTTCGGAGGTAATTCGGAGGTTATTGGTAGCTTTTTATAGATATTTCGTAGCATTTTCGGACAATTTAATTGAAAATTCGGATGTATAAACTTTGTCAAAAAAATCTGTAAACCAGTTTTCAAAAATTGGAATTTATTTAAGACAAAATTTAGACAAAATTCGGACATTTTTAATATGTCTTAATTTTCTGTGAAAACCCTCCAAAAATTTTAAGACAAAGACAAATTTAAGACAATTTAAAAGAAAATTAAGATGTCCAAAAATCATCTTAAATTTACCCTAATTCTGTCTAATAGGTTTAATAGGCTTTTTATAGAAAAATAAGACATCTTGAAAATGTCCGAATTTTGTCTGAATTTTGTCTTAAATAAATTCCAATTTTTGAGAATAGTTTCACAGATTTTTCGGACAAAATTTAGACATCCGAATAACCAATTAAACTACCCGAAAACGCTACGAAATATGTATAAAAAGCTCCTAATAACCTCCGAAGTGTAAGACGGTGATTTAGAGAAAATTCGGATCACCGGTTTTCCTGTGTCATAACGCACTCAAAACTATCCAAGAACAAAGGTTATAGCCATTTTTGGCTTCGAACTTTGGCCTACGTTCACTTTAAAAAACACTGAAAATGCAATTTTCAAGGGGTCATAGCTCAGAAAATCCAAATTTGTGGATAGGGGTTCTATTACAAAAAATGCTTCCCTCAAGGTGCTCTACTCCAAAAAATAGGTCCACTATTTTTCCCCCCAACTGCACTTGATCCCAAATTTGTGGATAGGGGTTCTATTACAAAAAATTCTTCCCTCAAGGTGCTCTACTTTAAAAAATAGGTCCACTATATCCGCCCCCCCCCCAACTGCACTTGATCCGAAAAATCTGTACTGAGAAACTTTTGCAAATTTCTGGTTTTTATGTAGAACAGTAAAACGTCCCTCATTCTGCTCCCTTGATTGTTTACAATTGATATATTGCATGAAAACCTTGTGGCCTTGTGGGTACATAAATAAACAAGTCGTTCTAAAAATTTGTCATGATGAATCCTCATTGAGAAAACACTACAGAGCTACAGGAATCAGTGGCGTACCCAGGGGGGGGGCTAGGGGGACATCAGCCCCCCCCTTCGCGATTTTAGCCCCCCCCTTCGCGATTTAAGCCCCCCCCCCTTTTTTCACTTTTTTCCTGTGGTCTTCTTTGGTTTTATGACACCGCTGAAAAAAATTTTCCGGCACGTTCCCAAAATTCCCGTTCCCAATTGACTAAAATTACACTGAAATTTCAAAAATTTTCCAAAATTTTCTTTCGAGGGGATCTCGCCCCTAATTCATTACTGCTCTAATGTATATACATGACTTATATCTGTTATGGTGCATTAATAATGAGTAATGCTGACAACTATTATTGGTATTTAGTTATATATTTTGTGTGGCTTTTAATTAAAAACCGTGTGGTGGGTGGAGTGGAGGACGAACGTCTAAGGACAGCCCTTGTCACCCATGGTTTTTCTTCAATTTTTTCCTGTATACAACGTATTTTTCAGGTTTGCTAGTCCCCCCATGGGCCGATTTTTCGTGCTTTTTTTATCTAAATAGGTTAAAAGTTTGAAATATTTGACATAACAAAATCTGACTCTGAACAGACCGCTGCTACAACTATGATTTCACGACAAGTGTTGCTTAGAATTGGTTTTTCTATGCAATTATTATTTCAAATTTCTAAAAATACTCCAGCTTCTGGGGGGGGGGCTGCCAAACCCAGACCCCTGCAACCACTCCTTTTTTACTACCAGTGTTGCTTAGAATTGCTTTTTCAATGCAAATTTTATTTCAAAATTCTAAAAAAGCTTTAGCTTCTGGGGGCTGCCGCCCCCAGACCCCTGCAACCACTATGATTTCACAACAACTGTTGCTTAGAAGTTAGAAATGGTTTTTCAATGCAAAATTTATTTCAAAATTCTAAAAAAGCTTTAGCTTCTGGGGGCTGCCGCCCCCAGACCCCTGCAACCACTCTTTTTTTACTACCAGTGTTGCTTAGAATTGCTTTTTCAATGCAAATTTTATTTCAAAATTCTAAAAAAGCTTTAGCTTCTGGGGGCTGCCGCCCCCAGACCCCTGCAACCACTATGATTTCACAACAACTGTTGCTTAGAAATGGTTTTTCAATGCAAAATTTATTTCAAAATTCTAAAAAAGCTCCAGCTTCTGGGGGCTGCCGCCCCCAGACCCCTGCAACCACTATGTTGCGTAAATAAAACTTTTTTGCAATATCAATGAAATCAGTAAAAAAATTTTAAATTTTTGAATTTTTTTCTGCAGACTGCCGCGGACTGCGTGTGCGTTTTCACCCCCCCCCCCGGTCGTCGACCATCAGTTCAGCCCCCCCCTTCGCGAAATCATGGGTACGCTACTGACAGGAATTCGATTCCAATCTTGAAATTCGTTTTCACACTCATAAGCCAACACATAGCTACAATACATCTGATAAGTACATTGTCCTGTATTAGCACGCAAGTTTAAGAAGTACATTATGGTGAAAGTCTTCGTGATCTTCTAATTTTTTATGAACGTGGCCCGGTCCTGCGGTTCCATTCAAAAAAGTTGAACTTATTTTGTTGTCAAAATTAAACTTTTTTTAAAGCAAAACTTGAAAATATACTTTCACTACATAAGTCAGCGGTAACATGTACCCGCTATCATGGTATCAAATTGAAGCTGTTTACATATTCAGGTAGGTAGTCTCAAAAGCATTCACATAAAGTGTTATATTCACTGTAAAAGTTTAATTCACTTCCAGTTTGGCTAAGTCGTGTGCGTGTCTCATGAACAAGTTTCGTAAATACAGAGAGGCGTAATTTGCTCAAAACATATGTATGTACCATATGTCCTCGAATAGAGCCCAGGGCGTCTTTTGTGATGTTCAAACGGGGTTCTATTCAAGGCAGGGGTTATATTCAAGATAGGGGCTTTACCTTTTCGGGAAGATTTGAATGGGGGGTTCTATTCAAGGCAAGGGCTTTATTTTTTCTTGAATTTCCAGTAAGGGTTGTAATGAAAACGTCATTTGCAGATTGCAAAATTTTCAGAAACTACTGAAACCGATTCGCGACCCCCAACATTTGTCTAGTCAGCCTACTGCATGTTGTGTAACTGTGTGTTCAAAGAAAGGTCACCCACACGTAGGACTGAAAAAGTTTTTTGTGGTCACAAAGTGTTCCTTTACTCGAAATTTAGAAATACTGATAAAGCTGATTTTTACATGATTTAATAGCCTAATGGCATATCTCAACCTCCATGATCCATTTATTTAATTCTTACCCATAGCCTGAACAGTGATGCCAAACCTAAAGTCACTCAATTTTGGTGGACTCCAAAAATTACAAAACTAAAAAAATTACAAAAAAATCAAGCGAAAGTCACTATCGATTAGCTAGCATTGGCACATTTGTGTGTCAAAAAGAAAATCTAGACGGAAGTTTGAGTTTCTTTTGTATTGAAAATAAAGGTAAAATAGGTTACCCGTGGACTCGGCGTGAAGAGCTAAGGCACCACGACTATTGTGTGTCGGGTCGGTTCTCATATCCAGTGTTCAGCGCAGAGCCAGGGGCACCACCTAAATGGCGTCATTACATTCACTGAGGAGGGTTAGTTAGACCGTCAAGTCAAATACCCTAAGCGCACCCCTATTACATTTCCACGTGCATATAGTTGTAGTTCCCATGTACCGCCCCCGTGGGATTGGACTGTTGGGTTGGCAGGAGCAAATGTAACCTAAGTCATTTCCTCAAGGAGATTCCGTACACTTTGTGCTTGGGATTGAACTACTCACTAACTTTAGATTTGTTAACTAGTCGACTACCTATGCCGTAGGCCGGATTCATACTAGCACTTTTACAAGCACAAGCATAACCGGTGCACGCCGCAAAAATTCTGCACAAACTTAAGCATAACGCTTATATACTTAGTTTTATTTTTTGCACAAACAGCCAGCCAATCGGCGTGGACATTTTGTAGCTGTCAGTTTAGGTGAAGCATAAATAGCGCAAAATTAAACGGAAAGGGGTAGATGTCGCGTGTAAGCGTGCACGAGCACGAGATTTTACCCCCCCCCACCCCTAGGCGCCATTTGCGCTATTATAGTTTCCAGCTCAAAAACGCCACCCCCCCACCCCTAGGCGCTATTTGCGCTATATGCGCTACTATAGTTTCCAACTCAAAAACGCCCCCCCCCACCCCCCCCCGCTATTTGCGCTATACACGCAACGACAGGTACGTTAAAGTCACCAACCCACACAATTGTGGTAGCCCAACGGTTAAACTTTTTAACGTCCGCTCACCGAAAATATGTCGACTCGGAACAAGTCAGTAACTTGATTTATGTAGAGACGAGAAACGTCTGTTTTAACAAATTAATTTTTTTAGTTAATTTTTGTACATTGACTGAATTTTACCACACATGTGCAGCTGAAGAAATCTGGGGGGAGGAGCCGTAGAGGGGGTGCGAGCCGATCTGGGGAGCGGACTTTTCTGGGAGGAAAGCGAGGTCGGGTAGGGGGGGGGGGAGAGAATCCCCCCTATCCGCCCCTCGCCCATTAAGGGGGTAGTGTCGCGAAAGCAGTCGATTTTGCGCGACTGTAAAACTTTTGCAGTGAATTATAAGACATTGTTCTTTATATATTCTAAAAATATGTGTCAAAGCAAATATTTTCGCCAAGTGCAGCAAAATTAATGCAGTATCCAGTTGGCAGAGAAGTCGCAAAGTCGGAAAAATGACGTTTTGAAAACCTATTCACATTGAATAATTTCGTCACATTTCTAAACTTTTTTGTTTAAATACTTCACATAGACTAAAAGCACAAATGCTCTAGTTTATACACACAAAATTTAGTGCAAATTGTTTGAGTGGTTGTGGAGTAATACCTGTTTGAACTGTGAAACTGTGCGTAAACTGTGAAGTACTCACAGCAATAATGGTAAATTGTGAAAAATTTAGACGCTTATTTTAAAATCAAAAGGAAAACGAACCTTTATTTTTTATTCTTCTTATTGGTCGCAAAAAATTTCCCGTCAAAACATTATATGTACTTCACAAGCTGGCCAATCTGATATCTGGCTTGATTTTTTGAACTTTCATGTCCCTATTGTGTGGTGTCTGGCTTACAGATGGTGATTGGATCAAAACATTGGTAGATACTGCTAGTCTAGTGTCTGGCAGTATTTATTTGACACCATATAGCATTTTACTAGTTTGTCAGTGAGCGTACATTTTGAAAACAAAAAGCTCTCTTTTTGCAACTTATGAGCAAAACTGCTTTGGCGACACTACCACCTTAATGAATGTTACGAATATATAAACTAGTGAATCACGTTCAGATAACTATGTAAGTTGCAAATTTAGTAAAAATGTTTTTCAGTTACTTCGTGGTCTAATTTTGTACGCAAACGTAGCGCCAAAGAATAGCACTTGCTCTTGCTGCTTTTACAGCTGTGTACAATTGTTTTCAGCATCATCACAAAAAAGCTGACGCTGTGAAAGAGTTGGTGGTACAGCCGTGGTGTCCACTATAATAGGGCGCAGCAAAGCGGTCCACTTACCGCAACGCAACTAATAAACTCTCGTTTTCAGAGTTTTGGCAGCTTACCTTTTCACTTCAATGCTCGTCTGAAAATTGATTGTAGGATCTACCTGAGAAAAACTGTTTACCATAAATACTTGTAACTATTCATTTACCGAAAATTGCTTATTTATTTTGTCCTATCATGCCTTTTTCCTCCGCAGGGCATTTTTCTTGTCTCGTTTTGACTATGTTGTTACATTTCGCTGTATCTGAAATGCTAGGAAAATAAATTTAGCTAAACGCTGGACTAGTAAGTCATCTTGAGTTGACATCAAAGTCGAAAACTTCTGCTTATAATTATGTATAGTTAGCCCATCAAAATCCGGTTATAGAAGTGACGTGTAAGGTCATGCAGTGTTTGACGATAAAGTTTATTTTTCCAAATTTAGTCAAAAGTTAAATTGCATTGCGATTTGATCGCATATATATGAGGTGATTACAGATAATCAACAAAAGGTAAAAATTAAAGACTAAATCAATTAAAAAATTGAATCAATTATTAAACTAGTCAAGTTGAATCAATTATTAAACTAGTCAAGTGGCTACAACGGGTTGCCGACAGTGGGTAAAGGACCCTCTATTCTAAGCAAAAACCCTCTATTCTAAGCAAAGGACCCTCTGTTCGTGTTCAGGAGTTCAAATTAACCCTAGAAACATCAAAATCTCGATTTCGAAAATTTGACCCCTTTGGCCCCAGGGGCATGTTACCCTAGGGAGGGGGGCTTGGCGGGGTCCACGAGGGTTCTAGGCAAAAATGGACCCTGGATTCGTGTTCAGGGGGCCGAATTACCCCCAGAACCATCAAAATCTCAATTTCGAAAAATTAACCCCTAGGACCCCTGGACCCCCTAAGGGGGGGGTACCCTTAGAGGGTTATAGGGGGGTCCATGGAGGTCCTAGACACAAATGGACCTCAGATTCGTGTTCAGGGGCCCAAATTATCCCCAGAAACATCAAAATCTAAATTTCCAAAAGTTGACCCCTAGAACCCCTAGGGGGCAGGGTACCCCGAGGGGGCCGCAGGGGGGTCCAAAGGGGTCCTAGGCAAAAATGGACCTCGGATTCGTGTTCAGGGGCCCATATTACCCCCAGAGACATCAAAATCTAAATTTCCAAAAGTTGACCCCTAGAACCCCTAGGGGGCAGGGTACCCCGAGGGGGCCGCAGGGGGGTCCAAAGGGGTCCTAGGCAAAAATGGACCTCGGATTCGTGTTCAGGGGCCCATATTACCCCCAGAGACATCAAAATCTCAATTTCCAAAATTTGACCCTGAGGACCCCCTCATTTTGAGGGTCACGTGACCCGGCCCTCCCCCCTAGGGGTCACGGGGTCACCGAAGGGGGGGTACAACTACTGAAGGGGGAACCCTTCCACCAAAGTTTGGTCAATATCCATAAAGTATTTCATACTAAAATGTGGCAACATAAAACGCCAAAGGATTATAATTAGTATGTTTAATTAGTATGTTTAATTAGCATGTTTAATTAGCATGTTTAAAACTATCCTAAATATAGTGATAATTATAATAATAGGGTCACGTGACCTTGGAAGGGCCGGCTTTGATGTTCTAAACCTGAGATAAGCTTACATTATGATTATTATGATTAGTTATCACTATTATTATTAACTATCACTATTTATGATTTATGATTAATTAATCTTACGTTTTTCGGCATATAAGTCAGCGGTAATCAGCGGTAACCTATAGTTTTTATGGTGTCAAATGAAAGCTGTTCTTATATCCGATCTGATCCTGAAAACTAGAACTTTTTACCAGTTTGCTAAAAAAAGTTATGGCGTAAAAAGTTTTTACGTAAACTTAGTATTTTTCAAAAATGTTACGCAACATCGGTTTTACCATTGATATAACAAAGGAAATGCTTCCATGAAGTCACCCATATAACTGTGATCCTTACACAAAACAGTTTTCACTTCATCAGTGACCATGGAGCCGGCAATATGGGTCCAAATCTGAAAGTTATTTTATTCTAAAACTTTATTTTGCATTTTTCGGTATATAAGTCAGCGTTAACGTATAGCTTTTTTTGTATCAAATAAAAGCCCATAGTCTGCTCTATCTAACAGTGAAAACTAGAACCTTTTACGTGGTCCCTGGACAAAGTTATAGCCTAAAGTTCTTTTTAGAACACATTTTGTTCGAAAAAATTCCTCCGCGACTACTCACACAATACGCGTATTTACCAAAAGTTCGGAAAAATTGAAACCGTTATAACTTGCTTCAACGTTGACGTAGAAACATGAAATTGACGGCATTCTGCTCAGAACTTCAGGCGCTTTCGAATGACACCTTACTTGACGTTGACGGATGCCACGTTAAATCAGCGTTTAACTATTAATTAATACAGAACATTGGTTGGTTTTTACGCCATCGTGCGACCTATCAATCGCTAGCTCTTGACAAACGCTACCATTTAAAAAAAATTTCACGTCGATAAAATTTCACAACCGTATAAAAAGTTATGGCTCCTGGACTTTTTCCCTTTTGTTGACTACCTGTTATCACCTCATATGCGATCAAATCGCATTGCAAGTCAACTTTGACTCAAGTTTGAATTTTGAAACTTTTTCCAAAACAAGTTTTATTGTTAAACACTGCGTGACCTCAAGTTGTAGATCTAGTCTAACTAGTCTAAACTAGACGCATTAGACTTGTAATAATCTTAATAATCTTAATAATATTAATAATTACTATGATTTAATTACCTTACTATACTATATAAACTTTCTTGCTAAAAAATAATTACGATAATAACTCAGGATCGGCTCCGCAGAAACGTCATTTTTACGTTATCATATAGCCGACAGCGCGGCCAAAAATTTTTCTAATCAAAGTCAGTTCGTAAAGGAAACCGTTTAACCGCTAAACCGGTTTGAAAAAAATTAAAAAATTTCATACATTTTCGGGCTCGAACATCTACTACGACGAATGTAAGATGATACTATAGTGTCATTTAATTCTCAAATATTCAGACCGTCATAACTTGCCTCAACGTTAACGTAAAAACATAAAATTGACGCCTTTCAACTCAGAACAGTAGGCGCTTTTGAATGATACCTTACTTGACGTATACTATTCACGTTTAAACGTTTAAATTTCCAATTCTAAATTATGACGCAAGCTTAACGTCAAGTTAAAGGCCATGTCACCCATCATTTGAAAGCTTTAACAATTTCCTCTCAAATGACGTTAAAATTATTATTCTCCCACTTCCGTATGAAAAATTATGGCCCCTGAAAAATTTCATAAAAGGGACTGATTGTACTGTAGATCACACCATGGGTGATCAAATCCCAAAACAATTGAATTCAGGCAAAAATTCCATTTTTTTGCTCATTTTTCTAATAATGTAACATAAATAGACTTAACTTAGATATATACATGGTTGAACTAGTCTAAACTAGACGCACTAGACTTGTTACTATGATTTAAAACTATCCTAAATATAGTGATAATTATAATAATAGGGGCACGTGGCTTTGGAAGGGCTGGCCTTGACGTTCTAAACACGAAATAAGCTGACATTCTGATGGACGTGATCCGTGTTCTGGTTCCAGGGCAATAAAGTTGGAGTTATTTTATCGTAAAAACTAATATTCAGTTTTTCGGCACATAAGTCAGCTGTAACCTATCCTTTTTACGGTGTCAAATCAAAGCTGGTCTTATGTCCCAACTGATGCCGAAAACTAGAACTTTTTACCAGTTTGCTAAAAAAAGTTATGGCGTAAAAAGTTTTTACGTAAACTTAGTATTTTTCAAAAATGTTACGCAACATCGGTTTTACCATTGATATAACAAAGGAAATGCTTCCATGAAGTCAGCCATGTAACTGTGATCCTTACACAAAACAGTTTTTACTCCATTAGTGACCATGGAGCCGGCAATATGGGTCTAATTCTGAAATTTATTTTATTCTAAAATTTTATTTTGCGTTTTTCGGTATATATTCGCTATATAAGTCAGCGTTAACGTATAGCTTTGCTTTATCAAACTGTGAAAACGAGAACATTTTACTTAGTCCCTGGAAAAAGTTATAGCCCAAAGTTCTTTTTAGAAAACATTTTGTTCGAAAAAATTCCTCCGCGACTACTCACACCAGTAATAGAAGAGTATTAATTACATATGGTTTTTACGTCATCGTGCGACCTATCAATCGATAGCTCTTGATTATGAATTCTTCATTTAAAAAAAATTCACGTCGACGCCACAACCATATGAAAAGTTATGGCCCCTGGAATTTTTTCCTTTCGATGACTACTCGTAATCACCCCATATGCGATCAAATCGCATTGCAAAACAGTTTGACTTCAATTTGAAATTTGAAATTTTTTCAAAATAAATTTTGTCGTTAAACACTGCGTGACCTCACGTTGTAGATCTAGTCTAACTTGTCTAAACTAAACGCACTGGTCTTGTAATATTAATAATTACTATGTTTTAATTACTATGTTTTAATTGCTATGTTTTAAAACTATCCTAAATATAGTGATAATTATAATAATAGGGTCACCACGTGGTTTTGAAAGGGCTGTCCTTGGTGTTCTAAACACGAAATAAGCTTACATTATGATGGACATGACCCGGGTTTCTGGTTCCAGGTCAATAAAGTTGGAGTTATTTTATTGTCAAAACTAATATTACGTTTTTCGGCACATAACGCAGCGCTAACCTACAGTTTTTATGGTGTCAAATGAAAGCTGTGTTTATGTCCTACATGACTCCGAAAAGTAGAACTTTTTACCAGTTAGGTACCTTGACTTCAATTTCAACCGCGTGCGCCCCCTTGTCAGTTCCGCCAAACTTTTTTCTCGATCCACTAAAGTCCCCACTTTCCTTTTCTTCTATTACTTCCATTTGTTGAGCGAACAAAAGCGCCGCCGCCAAATCCGTTGGCCACGCTTCACGTACTTTGCGCCGTAACCCCCAAGGTTCAAGACCACGGATAAAATTGTCCTTGACCAGCGAATCCCTCAGATCAGCGTTAGCCCCTGGGTAGACCCGGTCAACAAGAGACTGGATCGAGCATTTCTACTGTTCGAGAGTTTCATTAGGTCGACGTTTCCGGTTGTGCAGCTCACCCTCATACAACAAACGTTTAGTAGGTTTCTCGAAACGCTGCCGCAAACTAGACTTTAAACCAAGCGTACCATCGGGCAAATCGTCCCACGGTCCATTCTGCACCTCCTGCGGTAGACCACGAAAGACATGACTTGCGAAGTGCTCCACCAGTCTCTTCGGAGGCGTGGGTTCGAATACCACCGCTGCCACTAGTGCAAAGTAGCGTGACAGTTTAGTAATTTACTCAGACTAGCAATTAGCAGTTATCAGATGCTATCACACAAAGAAACTTATAATTTTATCTCGGCACTACACTTATCTATTACTTGAGTTTGTACCATTGAACCTGCGATCCCTGTGAATTGTTAAACAATACGTTCCGATGAAAAATTAAGTATCTTACTTTTTGCAAGCTAACTCAGACTTATGTGAAATACTTTTCCGAAACATACGTTTAGTAAATTTTCCATATTTTTCATGTTTTCCAAAACGAGTCGCTTTCCAATTCAAAATTTTTTGTTTTAAAGAGTCATTTTAGTTTGTAATTATGTTTATAATGCTTCGGAAATTGCTGCTTTATTTAAAAAAAACTTCCGTGTTCGAGCAAAAAATTATCGTTCAACTGTGTTCGCTTGTCTGACACAGACATAAAAGTTACTGGCTAAATACAATGGAAGACGCTTTGCACATTCGGTGTACAACAGAGTACACTTTGATTATCCCATATGCGTGGTGGCTTTATTGCGAGCTGGAATGGTGGCTGTTATTACGATGTCACTTCACACGTGTGTGATTAACACACACAGCTTGAGCACACACGGTGCCATACACACACGCCCACACGAATAGTGCATTTTTAGGACTTACCTTGGCGCTCAGTTCAAACTTACACAAAGAAATTAGATACGTGTTAATTGAGCTTTCGCATTATAGTATATACGCGGCGGCCCCGGCCGCCGCGTAAAAACAACGTAAGCACATCGAGCGTACTAAAGAGGCCTATATCGAAAAACGGAATGATTCCGCCAAAGCAAAAAGTAGTCCGAAGTTTGGCCGCTTTTCTTTCGATATGCATAAGAATTTGACAACCCCCTCGTCCAATGTACCTGCAATGTTCTACAAGCGGAAGCTGAATACCTATAACTTCAATATAATCGATCACTCCACAAACTAAACTATTGCTCTGTGTGGAACGAAACCTGTAGGAAAAAGACCTTAAGCGAGTCCGCGACATCTTTAAGTTCGTGTGTGATCATCTGGGCCATGAACTAGAAGAAATAGTATTTTACTCAGACACAAAACTGCAACCAGAATGTGGCTGCCATGTTGTTGCATATTCTGACGCACGAAAAACATCCGAACCTCACAGTAATTCATCAAAAGTACATGGGGAGTGGGCACTCTTACATGGAGGTAGATAGTATACATGTCATGATTGAACGCAGAGCTAAGCGGCAATATGTTCAGTGGCCACTGGATTGGATTTGGATCTGGATTATCAAACTTACCCTACCGAGTAAAGTTTTTTGGTGTTAGACAGACATTAGAGAAATGGTTTGATAAACTTGATAGTGACGGTGACGCTTAGTGTATGTACATAGGGGCACAAACATTGGGATTATATGTCGTAGGCTGTAAGGTAATTCAGGCCCTATGCCATAGTGTCTAGGCCATACGGTAATTTTCTTATAGACCGGTCCACAAGAGGACAACCGTAAGGTCTAGGCCGTACGGCTAAAATCTAAAAATTATAAGTCCGTCCTTTTATGGTCGCGGCCACAAGAGGACAAACAAACTTAATGCGCTGTCTCCCTTGACTGCTCAACAATTAACCGCAAGAAATTAAGAACGTTACCTTTTGAGAAGGAAATTTATGAAGAAAGAAACAGATAGTTCACAGACAGTTAATAAAATGGGGTACACAAGGGAGTTAGTTACAGTAGTACAGTTAATTAGTCAGTTTGTATATAATGAAATAAAGCTTTAGGTATGTGGTTAACCAGAGTTTTTCATGCAAAACATTGTACAAATGCATACTTTTTATTTCAGCCTGATTGGCTTGATGTGGTTTGTGTTAGAACTGTCAAACTTAGGGTTATTTCTAGGCTTTTTTCCGTACGTTTGCCTATGTTTATTTTATGTTTATTTTATTTATTCATTTTAAGCAAAGCATAACATTCCATATGGAACATACTATGCTAAAATTATTCACAGAGTACACGAGTAAAAAGTTGACATATGTAAATACACTGACAAACATATGTACACAGTAAAGATATGTAAATACACTGACAAAAGCACTGAACAAAAAGTTCACCTTCAAGCTTAATTGTTCTTATCTGAGCTAGAGGTGCCTTGGGGGAGTAACTTATGTGAAAATAAGCAAAATCGAAGAACTTTGATTTTTGACCTGAGTAGCCCCACCCCCTTAACTTGCAATTAAAATTACCCGTTGACCTTTGCCTCCAATTTGTTTGGTAGCACGTGTGTGCATGTCCGAAGCGGACGTCACAATAGCCGGAGTCGCACTTTGTTTGTCCTCTTGCAGACCAGTCCACAAGGGGACAACACTAAGGCCTTACGGTTGTCCTCTTGTGGACCGGTCTATAAGGAAATTACCGTATGGCCTAGGCCCTATGGTATAGGGCCTGAATTACTGAATTACCTTACAGCCTACGACATATATACGTAAATATGTGTATTAGGCCGGTGCGACCCGGTGCAACCGTGTGTATTAAAGATGAGTAAATGTGTGTATTAAAATATTAGCCGATGTAACCTAAGCTTATCGTACGTAGCTACGGTAGCTTAGCCGGTGCAACCTGTGGGTTACGGTAACAGGTGAAATATTCTAAGTTCACTAAAGTTGTCAGTGATCAAAAGTTAAATTTAGCATATGTAATACTTTATTATTCAAATTATATGGTGATATTTGTAATTTCGTATTTAAAAAGTTTGTATCATCCTATTTTATTATACATTTATATTGGTGTTGTAATGTGGCCCCTTTTGCCGTTTTCATTTTTTATCTGGGCATATGAGATGTAATGTGTGTGTGTATGTGTGTGTGTGTGTGCGTGCACGCCTGCATGTGTGTCCAGTGTGTGACCATTTTGGCGACCTGTGAGCCGATTGTGTCCTATTCCTGCGCTACCCCATTCCTGTGCTGGTTTTAATTGGACTCGGATTAAACGTCAATTAACAGACATTCCCATTCCTGCGTTGGGCACGTGTTTATACTAACAGCAGCTGGTCCAATAGCAAATTTGTTCTGTGTTACTCTTGCGCTTATTAGTTACTAAACTTAACTAAACTTAGACATACTCAAGGAGACAAAATGTTACTTAAAAAGGAATGTGACTAATTAATCAAATGACTATACCAAAATGAAAATATATAATATTATTTACTGAACATTATCTTTGCAATATTAACCAAGTAAATGCTGCACGTGAGCCAAATAAGAAATAATTTCAAAGTCCATTAGCAGAACAAGATTAGGCCAATCCGTACCCAACCAGCAAATGAAAATTAGCTTTGGCTTGACTAATATTCACATTATTATCGATGTAGGGGTGGGGTATTTTTACGATATTTTGACCTTTGACCCCTATTAAGTACTTGGTAGGTTGGTCCTATTTGTTTTGAGTTTTGACACCTGTACTCGGTCCGTAACTTGAGGTCACGCTTCATTTTACGGTTTATTACCTCCTTTCATTAATTGATTCCCCCTTAAAATTTATTGCTGTTGTAATTCAACTGGCGCAGGAATGGACCATCCAGCGCAGCAATGGTACTACCGCAGGAATGGGAAACTAAATTACTTGACACTTGACAAAACTTGACAGGCGCAGGAATGGGACAACACCTGTTAGCCAGCCAAGATTTAATGTGCATGTGTGTATGTGTGCATGTCTGTGTGTTGTCTGTCTGTGCGCACTGCGCATGGCATGGCTGCAGGAAATCTGCTATTTATTTTAATAATATTTCTTATGTGCAGGCGGCGCGCTCAATCCCCCTTTGATGGTTTTATTGTCGTAGGCGTAGAGTTTAGGCTTGGGTGGCGCGTAGGTTTCTATTATAGTTTAGATTTTTTAATATTATTTTTTGCATGCAACGCATGTAATTTTCTTCGGTTGCGGTGCAGTTTTAGGTTTTACCGTTGGGTGGTGATTTTGGTAACCTCAAAAGCAGTGGTTAATGAAAATGTCGGTTTTTTGTTAAATTCTGAAACGCTGTTTTTGGGGTGAGGGTTTTTAAACTGTATTTGTAAACTACTAACTGTCTTTGCAACTGTTATTTGTAATTGTTTGTAACTGACTAACTACTACTGTATTTGTAAAGTAATAAAATAAGTCTTGTCAAAAGTTTTATCAAAGTTTTGTCACTGCTCCTTGAAGCTCATTAAGCTAGGCAAGTCCCCCTCTTCTCCAACAAAAGTTCCTAAGAAGCCCCCCTCAGAACCTAAACCTATGTCTGTAAAAAGCAGCTACAGTATTCAGCCGAAGCATTTTCAACTGTGCCACTTGTGCGGGATTCAAACCACACGATTGGGAGCCCACTTGAAGCTGGAATGCGAAAATAAAAATTTAGTCCGGGACTCTGGTTTCAATTGTAAGTAGTATGTATGCATTGTATTGTTATAAATAATTTTTTAAATAAATTGAAAACGAAAAAAACGTAAAAATAAATGTATTGTATTCTAAATGAAATGTTATTTCTAAAAAAAACTGAAAAAACAAAAAAAAAACAGTAATGCACCAATGCCGCGTCCAAAGTCGCGGAAGAAGAAGGCGGAGGGCTGTTTTTTTGAAAATACACTTATCAATTTTGGCAGAACATTCACTGGCAGCATTCACTGGTAACATGGCAGCTAATGCAAACCTTGGATTTTGAAAATACACTGATTTCAATCTTGGCAGAATGTTCACTAGTTGTCGCTGTAACATGGCAGCTAATGCAAACTTTTGATTTTGAAAATACACTTATTTCAATCTTGGCAAAAAATTCACTAGATGCCGTTGTACCATGGCAGCTAATGCTAAAAAAAGTGAAATTGTGCTATAAAGCGACTGTTGTTTTCCGTAGCTAAAACTAACCAATGGCAGTGTAGATTTTGCGTCAGCAGCTCTCCATATAAAAACTGAAAACTTGAAAAGTAGCCATCAGTGTATTTCTTAAAGTCGGAATAGTTTTCTTCAAAATGACCAGCTTCAAAGAAGTTGTTGAGAGAAAACTCAACGAGACTAGCGTGTTCTCTGAGTTGAAAGAAGACGCCAGGCACCAGATATCTTCAATGGAGCCGAAGAAGTGGCTTGGACCCACCGTTCCACATTCGATGACAAGAGCGGTCCCCACAACAACTCACTGCACCACCACCGGATGAACCATGGGGGGAAATTCCTCCAAAAAGTGGAAAATAATTTCCACTATAATCAGCTGGCACGGAAGTTTTTCGCAGGTGTGGCTTCGAAGGCGGGTGGAGCTTCAGTGTGCTCACGCCATGATTTGGTGGAGGTGATAGCTCAGTCTCACACGCTGTCAAACTGTGGTCGAAAAGAAACCGTGGCCCGACTGATGGTGGTTTCTCGGTTTTACGAGGAGCAGAGGCGCTATCATCAAGTCTCACCTCGTATAATCTTTGACAATCCAACCAAGGGGCCTCTACATGGAAGACAGGTGCCGCTTTTTGTGCCTGATGGGGTCATCATCAAATGCGGCTACCGATAGGTGTTCGACATTCCGCCGGGCAAACCAGCTCGCATCAACATTCGTAATTGAATGTTGAGGAAGCTACCGAACAGTTGAACTCATTATCCCAACTGCCCTCTTTTGGGCAGCCACTCCTATTTATTCTACGAATTTAAAATCTCATTGTTCACAAACGTACTTTACCTACACTTAGCTACATAGCTTACGTATGTGTCTCCGGACTGGGGGGAGCAGAAAAGATCCAGAAATTTAACCTGCTGAAATTAGGTAGAAAGCTAAAAGAATAAAAGATATACCTAATATATACGCCGCTCCTGACTCCTGAAAGGGCCACGCAATACATATGTGACTATTCACATGGGTACAATACAACTGTACAATTTATATAATAAAACTATATAATAGTAAGTGTACCCTATATGATTACGCATTCTCGCGTCCTTAAGCTGAGACTAGATTTTTATAAATTAGAGATTTATTAGAAATTTTTCACGCTGCATCAAAACTAGACCAAAACTGAATCGGGACCCAAGTAATTTTTTCGTTTTGATTTGATTTGATTTGATGTCTCAAAAACTAATTTATTTGATTTGATTTGATGCGGCCTTCGTGAAAATCAATTGATTTGATTTGGACCATTTGAAAATCGATTGATTTGATGCAGTTTCCACATCAAAACGACCATAATATGTATATGTGACATGTGTAGCAGGGGGGGGGGGGTAGCTACAAAGTTCAATAATGGAACACTACACGTAAATATAACGTCATATATTTATTACACACTTATATGCATACGGTATATAATTTGCATATACTGTCACAACATATATACCGACCCCAAGACAGCAGCTTATCAGCTTAGTTCCAGCTACCGACCCTCCTGTCACAACTTATCACTGATCTGCGGCTATCACTAGAATCACTGCTGTCTTATCCTTAGGTCTGCCTGTTCACTGCTCACTTTCCTAAGCCTTTGCTGCTTCCTTTCCTAGTCCTAGTTTGCTTCACTGCAAGCTTTCCTAAAAGTCGCTTCACTGCAAGCTGGCCTTAAAACCTAACCTAACTTAGAGACTTCCTTGGGCAGACTGCCGAATTTCCAAAGTTGCAGCTGCTTTTATAACCTCAGAAAAGCACGTGATGAGTAAGCAGCCAATAAGTGTGAGTGTCTGGCTTGATTGCGCAATATGAAGCAATAGTTTGAATGTTTCAAGAATAAATGTAAGTGGTATAATTACTTACTAAATGTTTAATTAACTTATTAATTAACTTAATAATTACTTATTAATATTAATAAACTTATTATTAACACTATATTTAACTAAACTAAACTTAATCTTAGCTTGTGACTTTGTCACAATGTATATAAGTTCGCGCCAAACATATTCGCGTCTATTTGTTGTCGTTATTGCGCGCGAATATAAATATTAACTGGCTAACAGAATAAAAACACTTGTGCACTTGTAAGCGTGTAAGCATGTGTGTGTGTGTGTGTGTGTGCGTGTATGTGTGCTGTTTGGTTCTTGATTGGCTCCGCTGACCTTTTGCTGATAACAAGCTGTTTGTTCAACAGCTGTTTTGATCAAATTTGAATTTGGCCTAACAAAAATTTCTGCAAGGGGGGTCTAGTAAAAATCAATAAATTGTCAAATTTAAAATCAATGATCATGCACCCCCTTTTCATTTTAAAATTATTACCTAATTATGTAATTATCTAATTATGTAATTACATAACTATTACATCTACATGATTATTTATGTTATGTTTATGTTACATAGTAATTATATAATTATTATGTAACCATTGACAGCTGTCAGTTAAAATTGACAGCTGCCAATTAAAATTAACACCTGTCAATCAAAACTGACAGCCATCAATCATTTATGACGTCATATGACGTAATCACTCAGGAGGCTCCGGCTTCGAGAGGTTCCAGAACCCCCATTTTCTCAGCACTTAAATTGAATTTAGTAAGTGATTGCGATTCTTCCAGACCGTACACCTGGTAGGCAAGCGACTCTTCAGTCGAGCTACCTCCAGGGACATGCTGTTGAAGTTTTTGAAAAACCAATAGAAACTTTGAAAATGGTTTTGTCGCCAGTCAGCTGGGTGCATATTAGTAACATTGGTACAGTTATTAATAAACAGTCTTTAATTATATAAACTATATGAACGTTCAGGAGTGTCGATTCTAATATTGGCTAAAAATGACGCTAAAGAAGTGGTGCGGGAAAAAACCCTATTTTCAACTTTTCGGGTCGTCCTGTGCTCCACATAAATCGGATCCATTAATGCTCGCGGCTGTTATAACGGCCATCTTTCGCCTAACTGTTGCACTAATAAAATGGATTATAACTACTCACGTTTCTGAGTAATGAGTCTCGAAACCTCCGGGAAAAAAAAACCCTATGCGGGAAAAAAACCCTAATGCGGCAAAAAAAACCCTATAACTTTTTCTGGTTGTTCTATTAGCAGGGAGTATAAACACAATTTCATCGTGTTCTGCAACTCTTAGGCTGCAGTATGGACTAAAAAAACCGTTTCTGCGACATCCATGTGGACTCACAATGATTCTTCAAAAATCGACCCGTTTTGGCAGAAATGACTTCTGCCCAAATAGGCATTTTTTCCGTATTTAAAACCATTAAAAACAGATTTTTGCGCTTATTACGTTAGAAACAGCGGACAAACACCGCCCGCGTCTATCATTCTTGGATTTAATTGGTACGCAGCAGTTAAAACCTAAATATTGCAAAAAATGCCAAATTTTGGTGAAACATCACCAAAACAGGTTTCGTAAGGGGTGTCGGGGTATGGCCCAAAATGACAAAAAACGACGTTTTGCGGCCGAATAAACGGTTTTAATGAACTCTACGCATGTTGTTAGCCCAGATGAACTAACTATAGTAGCAACAATGGGTGAGTTTAGCAAAAAAATGCCGCCAAACAAAATAGGGTTTTTTTCCCCGCAATAGGGTTTTTTCCCTGCACAAACTTTGACCAGTCACAGGTTAACCACAGCGTTTTTCACGGTTTTTGAGCTTCAGAAGTATAGAGGAAAGGTAACTCTCTTGAAAAATGCAAACGGCGTTAGTCAAAAGTGTTTTTGTGAAAAATTATGACAAGTCAAAAATTTGGAAAATTTTGTCACTTTGGAATTTTTCAACATGCAAAATTTTGAAATTTTATAAAAAACGCTACAGGCCTCAAAACTGCACAGAAATTGGTGTGGTAAATCAGTTTGGGATGCGCTTTCCACCTGCATACTCAAAAAGGTCGTATGTCGTGAGGTTTGGCCAGGAAGCACTAGGGTTTTTTCCCCGCAAAACGCGTAGGGTTTTTTTCCCCCGCACCACTATACGGTTTGCGAGTAAGTTTAAACTAAATTTGGACAGATTTCGTTACGACATGCTTACAGTGCCGAGGATATTCTTCGAATATAAGACGCGGCACTAAAATTATTAAAGTAATAATAAAAACGTCAAACAAACTCCATCAAACTGCACCATGTTTTCCTGGGTCCCTCTTCTTATCAAAGTTCCTGTTATTTCGTCAATAATTAATAACTTGCAAGAACCGTTCATGAGCAATTTTAATAAAATAAGACTAAAATATGCCTTTTCAATGTCGTGTTATTCGAAACCGCTTATTACTTAAATTACTCTGCCAAGTCAAAGCAGCTTAGTTGTTGCCATAGCTGTCGCTGACGCTGTTATATTCATGACGTAGGCGACCCAGGGGCCGGGATGGGATTAATGCCCCCCTCGAATTGTTCTTCCAGTAAATTTTTACACAAGAGTACCCTCTTTGGTTTTTATTACCTGGCGGAAAAAATTTCCGATACGTCTCTAATTCACTACAATTTGATCTAAAAATAAAAAATTCTTCAATCTTTTTTTCTGGAGTCTGCCGTCCCCTGACCCATGCAACTTTGTGGCTTACTAATCCTTGTTATTATCTTTCATTAAAGCCTGTGCATGTGTATATGAGTACATTATGTTGCATATACTTGTCCAATGATGTGACACCGTCTGATGTGACGTTCTCCCAGGTAGTTTTAATTTACCGGCGGAAAAAATTCTGATGCGTCCCTACCTGACCAAATTAGGCCTAAAGCCTCATTCACACTGCCGCTTCAGTTTTAAGTTTCAAGGTTTTAAGAAGCTTAAAATCTTAAAGTTTAAAACTCTGATTGGCTTAGAGCTCGAGGCAAGTGCTGTATGTAAACGCTCGTCTAAAATTGCAACACACATCAGAAACGGTTGTTTTTGATGACGGATCAGAACAAGCCACCTGGCAAAACCATATTGCAACGATACATAAATCATCGCAAAACCCCATTTTTTGAACGCAGCCATAAAATAGCCTACGCTGGCCCATAACACAAAAATATTCACTCCCAACTCTTATGTACGCAGCTATAAACAAAGGGCTTTTCTTCCCGCCAAATGGACGTGACTTTTATTCCCCGCTCGACTATAACGTTTATATACGAGGTCATAGGCCCTTGGCCCTATTTTTTTGATACATGGGCTTAAATATTAATGTTTAATATTTTTTAAATATTTTTGTTTATTTCATGTCAAAAGTGCAGTTGTCAATGGTCAATGCAGTGTCGACGGTTAAAAACTCTAAAAGCTCCAACTTCTGGGGGCTGCCGCCCCCAGCCCCCGCATTGTTAAATGCTTGCTGTAGAAAGAAAGAAAGATTTCGGGTTATCTTACCGGGTCCCAGCCCGGAATTGTCGTCGAAGCATCAAAACAACCAATCGCTGAGCGTCGTAGCATATGTGGGGCTGGGAAAGTGAGCCGACTCGTTTATGTCGGCTTGTTATCGGTCGTTCACGGCGCCAAACTAGAAAAAATTTCAACAGCAGCAAAATGGTCACAGCGGGGGTAGCGAATGCGAATCGTGGAGTAGCGTCTTAAAGCGTGCAGTGGTTTCGGCTGTTACCACGCTTTCGGGTAGACCGTTCCAATAGTTGATCACGGGTTGAGCAAAAAAAATGATGGCGGCACTCCAACCTAGCTGTGCGAACAGCTCGCAATTTGAGTGAATGTTGTCGCAGACCATGGTCCGGGGCCAACTCGAAAAAGCGACACCATTCATAATCAACAAAGCCGTGGATCATATTATATACCATGATCAGATCCTTCCGCAAACGGCGTGCCTCGAGAGTCTGAATTCCCAATGCACGAAGTCTATCGGAGTAGGGCAGGTTTCGAAGTTCAGGAACTAGTTTGGTAGCTCTTCGCTGCACTCGCTCGATGACCGCAATGTCCCGCTTGTAACTTGGACACCAGGCGCAGCTAGCGTACTCGAGCTTGGATCTGACTAGGGCATAGTAGATAGATAAAAAGCTCGCTTTGTTCCAAAAGTGGAACACTCGGTACATCAGTCGGACTATGCGTTGGGCATGAGCGACAAGCTTAGCACAGTGGTCTGACGGTTTCAGGGAAGAAGCCACCACTATTCCCAGGTCACTGGTAGAGGCACAGCAAAGTATTTCAGTACCTTCAATTTGATAAGAGTGCCCCGGATTGTGGTAGCCGAAATGTAGACAAGCAAATTTGCTGACGTTGAATTTGATTAGCCACTTTGCGGCCCACGGAACCAAAGAATCGAGATTGTTCTGGAGCAGCTGACAGTCTGAGAGGCAGAATTTGCGGGCTAGACGTCTCATAAGCTTTGTGTCATCAGCGAACTTCCAGACACCACAGGACACAGCTTCGTCGAGATCGTTGATATAAAAAAGGAAAAGAATGGGACCCAAAACTGATCCTTGTGGGACCCCTGAGGTCACCATGGACTGAGTAGACAACGACCCATTAACCGCTACTCTTTGCGACCTGCCGGACAGAAAGGCATGGATCCACGCCAAAACACGACCTTCAAGACCGTAAGCGCTAAGCTTGCTTATAAGCCTGGCGTGGAGTACACGGTCAAATGCTTTCTTGAGATCCAGGTAAATGGCGTCTGCGCTGTCACCATCGTCAACAATCATTGTTACAGCATTCAGATAGTCTAAGAGTTGTAGTTCGCAGGAACGACCTGGGCCCAATTGTATAAACATTTCAACGGCCGTTGAACTCAACGGCCGTTGAAATGAACGGCCGTTTAAAT
>JASANF010000701.1:0-12583 GCA_030248245.1 Trissonchulus sp. WLG1_4
CGAACAAAATGTTTTCGAAAAAAAGAACTTTTGGCCATAACTTTTTTCAGGGACCACGTAAATGATTCCGGTTTTCATCCGTACAATAGAGCAGAAGAAGGGCTTTTATTTGATACCAAAAAAGCTACACGTTAACGCTGACTTATATACCGAAAAACGCAAAATAAAATTTTAGAATAAAATAAATTTCAGATTTAGACCCATATTGCCGGCTCCGTGGTCACTGATAGAGTAAAAACTGTTTTGTGTGAGGATCACAGTAATATGGCTGACTTCATGGAAGCATTACCCTTTGTTATATAAATAAATTTAACGGACGTTACGTAACATTTTTGAAAAATACTAAGTTTACGTAAAAATTGTTGACGCCATAACTTTTTTAGCTAACTGTTATAAAGTTCTAGTTTTCGGCATCAGTTACATAGGATATAAGAACAGCTTTTATTTGACACTATAAAAAGTATAGGTTACCACTAGCTTATGTGCCGAAAAACGTATGATTAGTTTTGACAATAAAATAACTCCAACTTTATTGACCTGGAACCAGAGAACCGGGTCACGTCTGAGCACAATGTAAACTTGTTTCATGTTCAGAACATCAACGCCAACCCTTCCAGAGCCACCTCACCCAATTATTATAATTATCACAAAAAATAGGATAGTTTTAAAGATGGTAATTAAAGATGGTAATTAAAGATGGTAATTAAAGATGGTAATTAAAGATGGTAATAATTAAAGATGGTAATAAAGATGGTAATAATTAAAGATGGTAAAAATTATTATCATTATAATTTTTGAGAGGCTACACTTGTCATAATCTGTCGGTCTATGCACAATTAGACGTTTTAAATAGTAAAACACAGTTTCAGCAACCCTGCAGGCTGCAGCACTTAAACAAGTAGGCCCCAAAAGGGGGGCGAGGTTCCTTAGCTTAATGAGAGATACCCGCCGCTTGTTTAATTCGATTTTTCAAAGTTCAAACACATAGCAGTATGTTGCAACGTATCCTTTGAGTTTGTTTTGACAAAATTTTCGCAAAACAAGTAGGCCCCAAAAAGAGAGCAAGGTTCCTTCGCTGAGTAAGAAATACCGCACTTGGCCAAGTGGATTTTCGAAGTTCAGACACATAGCAGTATGCTGCAACGTATCCTTTGATTTTGTTTTGACAAAATTTTCGCAAAGTGCCGAACATCTACTGAAAGCGCATCAGACTCGATCAATTCGCAACCACAGATGCGCATAGGGGGGGTACGAGGGAGTCAGTGGGAACCCCTGAATGGGGTTAGCAGTCAGCAACCCCCCTCAGACACCAGGCACCCCCCTGAAACCCCCACCCCCCCCCCCTATGATTGCCGAAAAAGTGTGCCAAAAACGAGTACAAAATCAAAAAATCACAAAAAATTTCAGCCGCAGCCAAAAAAGTGCCCCAGAAATGAGTACTGATCGAAAAAGTGTAAAACATTTCCGGCTTTCACCGGAAATCAAACCAAAACCAGGAACACCCTCCTCTCGGCCAGGGTTCGGGTACCCCCCCTCCCCGACTGCTCCCGTGCATCTCTGTTCGCAACTCAAACAAGTTGACCTAAAAATACTCTCAAGTAAGAAAACTTGCTGGGAATCGACCTAACGCACAAACTGTTCCAGCCTAGAACAGCGCCTTAGACCACTCGGCTACGCTGTCTTACAACTAAGGGAACTTACTGAGCACATGTTTCTTTAGACGCCGAACTAAGCTAACAATTTCTTTAATCTTTCATTACTTAAATTGAGTTAATTTACCGATCGGTATATAATTAATGTTAAATTTGGATCCACAATTTTACTACTTATTATTTATTCTAAGTGTTTCAATTTGTTTCAACAAGAGACAGGAATGACTGAGTCTAGACAGTCATGTGATTAGCAGGCGTGCAATCTCTGTTTAAATTACGATTTTCAGAAAAATTTAAAAAAGTGATTAAAACGTAAAGAAAAGCACATTTTAGTGCATAAATAAAGTTATATTGACCATTATTAACAGCAAAATTGCAAAAGTTTGTGTTTTGCAAAAAAAGGGCAAAGACTACCCAAGCTGACTTTACACGTTAATCATATGCGCTGACCAACATGCAGAGCTGTGTTTAACACTGTGCAGAGTTGGTTATATATATATATATATATATATATATATATATATATATATATATATATATATATATATATATATATATATATATATATATATATATATATATATATATATATATATATATATATATATATACATATATAAAGTTAATCAGTTAACTGATTAGCCGAAATTTAGATCAGTTCAGTTAACTGATCAATTATCAGTTAATTTTGCAAAAAAATATCAGTTCAGTTTACAAAAGTTAACAGTAACTGTGGTAATTTTAACTGAAAACTATTATCAGTTATTTTTTTAAAATATCCTATCCTATCCTATCCTGATATTCGTGAGCATGATAAAATTTCCACGTAGTTTTTGAGATTCCAATAATGATTCCTATGAATGTATTACTTATTACTTTTAATTATTAAATCCAAAACCTTTTGTCAACATCAAATAAAAAAATCAATCAAAAATTGTCAATCAAAAAATATTTCATTCCAAAAACTTCTGAAAGTGATAAGTAGTAGGTACATAACTACAATTGACGTAAGCTCCTGAAGGTATGATCGCAAAACAATAAACCAAATAATATGAAAATTAAACAAATAAAATAAGTAAGAGTGACGACAACTAGTACTGCCTAATTATAATAATGAGTTCCTAATAAAATATAAGCAATTATATTACGTTTTTGTAAACGGGCCGGTCCGCTCCTACAACTTCTTAACAGGCCGGGCTGGTTGGATACGTTAGATAAGAAACAGTGCAGATCGAGGTACCTGCTCTCTCTCTAGTGTTATTCAACACTAGACACAAACACTAATTTCCAGTGTTTCAACATTGTAAATTCGACCTTCCTGAAATATCAGTTAAGTGTGTCCATGCACAGATTTGGCAAACTCTATGCAAACCAAATAAAAAGACATCTTGCGCTGTCGCGCGACAGGAGAAAGAATCAATTGCGTGCGTGAATAAACAAGCGCGCACGTATATCTACTGATTTTTGTTCCTTCTAGAGAAGGAACTATTGTTTTGAAACCAACTCTGCACAGTGTTAAACACAGCTCTGCATGTTGGTCAGCGCATATGATTAACGTGTAAAGTCAGCTTGGGTAGTCTTTGCCCTTTTTTTGCAAAACACAAGTTTTTGCAATTTTGCTGTTAATAATGGTCAATATAACTTTATTTATGCACTAAAATGTGCTTTTGTGTACGTTTTGTGATTTTCAAATTTTTCTAAAATCGTAATTTAACAGACAATGCGCACGTGCTATTCACATGACTGTCTAGACTCAGTCATTCCTGTCTGTTGAAACAAATTGAAACACTTAGAATACATAAGAAATAATAAAATTGTGGATCCAAATTTAACATTAAATGATTAATGATATACCTATTGTAATTAAATTAATTTAAGTAATGAAAGAAAAGAAGTTGTTCGCTTAGTTCGGCGTCTAAAGAAACATGTTCTCAGTAAGTTCCCTTGGTTGTAAGACAGCGTAGCCGAGTGGTCTAAGGCGCTGTTCCAGGCTGGAACAGTTTGTGCGCTAGTTCGATTCCCTGCAAGTTTTTTTACTTGAGAGTATTTTTAGGTCAACTTGTTTGAGTTGCGAACAGAGATGCACGGGAGCAATCGGTGAGGGGGGTGCCCGAACCCTGGCCGAGAGGGGGGTGGTCCTGGTTTTGGTTTGATTTCCGGTGAAAGCCGGAAATGTTTTACACTTTTTCGATTTGTACTCATTTTTGGGGCACTTTTTTGGCTGCGGCTGAAATTTTTTGTGATTTTTTTTGATTTTGTACTCGTTTTTGGCACACTTTTTCGACAATCATAGGGGGGTGGGGGTTTCAGGGGCGTGCCTGGTGTCTGAGGGAGGTTGCTGACTGCTGACCCCCTTGAGGAGTTCCCACTGACTCCCTCGTACCCCCCTATGCGCATCTGTTTCAGTAGATGTTTGGTACTTTGCGAAAATTTTGTCAAAACAAAATCAAAGGATACGTAGCAGCATACTGCTATGTGTTTGAACTTTGAAGATCCACTTGGCCAAGTGCGGTATCTCTTACTCAGCGAAGGAACCTTGCCCCTTTTGGGGCCTACTTGTTCCAATGTTCCCACAACTGAACTGAATACTTGATTTTCAGTTATGCTTAAAAACTGAAAATCAAAAGCAGTTTCAATGCATAACTGAAAATGATTTTCAGTTATTGTACGTAACTGAAAATAATATGTTAACTGATTTCAATCAGTTTTTCACGACCGAAGCAGTTCAGTTACAGTTAAGTTAACTGCTTCTGAGAATGGCGCAGTTAAGTTATCAGTTTTTAACTGCTTTTCAAAATCAGAGCAGTTAAGTTATCAGTTATTATCAGTTAACTGTAACTGCTTAACTTTAACTGAAAATGAATCAGTTAGCAGTTAAGGGGGTAATTGCGTTTTTAGGTGTTTTTTTAAACTGCCATAACTGCACTTAACCTCAACAAAAACTAGAGCGGTCTTTTTTACATTTTTTTTACACCTTCTAGCTTTAAAAAAACTATATTTAAAAGCAGATTATCTTTTGCAATTTTACTGCTGCTATCATTTGAATACACCCCATCAGCGGTTTTTTTGACTAATTTTTGCGCCACAGTTATGAAACTCAAGATCAGCCAACAACTGCTAAACTTTTTGCAGTTATGCACTGACATAATATCCCCACCTGTTTTTTTGATATAGTTGATAAGTCGTTTCTACGTTGAGAAAATGACATGACAAATCACGTAATTTGACTTTTCTCTAAAATTTTCAAAAGCCGATAACACCGACTCTACAAACTATTTTTAAAGAAGGAAAAAAACGGGTGGGGATATTTTCCTAAAGATAATGTGGCTAAAGTTTCGAAGCCGTAGTCCGTTTTTAGCTTGAGTTCTGTGGGCGCAAATATTACACTGAAATGTCAAAAACCACGAAAACGACATTACCCCCTTAACTGAAATCATCCGTAACTACCAGCTGAACTATTCGGGCTAACGAATCTTTTGAATTGCATAATATACCTGGAGGTCGTTGCACCAACTTACAAATCTTACAATTGTAAGTGGAAAATCAGATGATTCGTAATGAAATTACATAATGAATTCGTAACGAATCACCTGATTTTGCACTTACACTTGTTACAAATGTAAGATTCGTAAGTTGGTGCAACCACACGCTGATGAAACACAAGTTGTCTGCAAGCCGTAACGACAAATGTGTACTAGGTAGGTAGTAAGTAGTTTTTTTTTGGTTAGTTAGAGAACTAAATTTAAACTAAATCGCGAATATATAATAATTACCGTAATTAGCACTATCTAATACCCGATACTGGCTCATGTGCAGAATTTAATTTTAAAAATCATTTTGTCCACTATCAAAAGTATTGAAAGTTTATCTTTTATCAAAAGTGGTCGCTAATTTCAAAATAACCTAATACCTAATTTTATGTTACATATTTAACAGATAATGAATGGAGACGACATTATTGTTGGGATTTTAATACCAAACGAGCAGAAGAAGATTGATTGTTGGGCTGACTGGTTTCCAAGTAGAAAACTTGACACCAAACCTGTCGTCAACAGTCATGTAGAGGTTATGGTTTTCAATGAATCTTATAAGCTCCATTTGGTGGCTATTTTACCACAAAATGCACATTCCTGTAAATACGCTGAAGCCGAAGTTAGGCGTCTGAATGCTTTATTAAAGGCTGAATTAAATCAGACTGAATATCCTGACTGCTGGGGATGTCATTTATTGAAACTCAAAGATGTGCCGACAGAATCTGATCCAATAATTGCTCAAGATATATCGACACGAATAACTGTACTGGAAAATTACGTGCACCATACACTGTCTTCTATTCAGCAACAATTAAGCAACCTGAATACAACGAATACTATTGTTCTACCGAAATTGAATGGTGTCCGCAAAGATCCTTCCGTTTATGAATTTTCAATCAAGGACAATTCGAATAAGATACTGGTAAAATTTTTCTATGATTTCTAGTAATCTGTAGTCTGGTGCAATATCATAACTTTAACTGTTCTAAAAGTGTAAAGCTTGGGGATCACATGACTAAGTGGTTAGAAAACGTTCTTGTCTTTAGTTGATAAACAACACTGAGCAAGTTAGTTAGCTTTATGTTCATTGGGTGGTGGAATTTTGAAAACATCTTCCATGGCACAATGCGTGACTATTTCGTAAATTTGCCGGCTAAATGTACATACGACTGTAAGTAAGTAATTGTAAGTAGTTAACATAAATAGGCTTTCAAGCTGTCATTCAGCAGCTTATTTTTGTTTTTTAGGCACAACCAGACAGCCATCTACCCGCGGACAGTAATAATCAACTGAAAAATGGTAAGGTGTTGGCCAAACTGATTACGGTGAAAGAAGAGGTTGTAGAAATGTGCTTGATGGACAAGTATTTACGGGATGAACTAATGCTACTGATTTTCAAGCATCTGGATGCCTTTCAACGAATAGGGCTGGAAACCGTCTGCAAAAGGTCAGTACCTAAGTATTTTTACTACGGGTGATTTCCTAGTGGAGTTAAATAAACTGATTAGATTAAAACTTGTTTCGCCAATAACTCGTGACACTGACTATAATATTCATACAGATATTACAATAACAATTATTTCTAACATCTCCCGATCGTGCACAAAATTATGTAAGACTCAAGATTGAGCTGAGTTAAGGTGGTAGTAACGATTTCGACGATTCTTGCATAACTTGTGTAATTCAAAAGTAAAATGCTTGATACTTGGTATAGTAGAAGTTCAAGTTGTTCCACTATAGTCTGCCAAAGGAAATTGTCATGACTTACTTCTAAGCGGAGTTACAGGTCAAAGGTCATTTTTAGGTCTTCAGTTACCCTTTATATTGACCTGTTTTTCAAATTCATGAGTCTCCAAGTCAATTTTTTGAAATTGAGAATTTTATATTCCTAGTGGTAACTTCGTCTGCTGAACACAAATCCGGGGTCTATTTTTGGCCAGATACCTCTGGGGCACCGCTACAGCTCCTTACTTCCTCAGATATCAACACAGGAAAAGTATTGAAATGTGAGACTTAGAGTTTCCAGGGACAATCTGAGCTCCTTATCACAATTCCGAAATTTGTTTTCACATGAAATCCTTGCATTGTCTTCTGTAAAGACCCTTAGGGTGCCTCCCGACATCTGATAGGTCTACCAAAGAAAACGTAGTAGGCAACACTAGACAGGCGAAAACCAGTTTTTGAGTAATTCACTTTGAAGCATAAAATCAAGGACCATGGCAAAGCAGTGGCGAAAACTAATATAATTACATAAAATTTGATAATTTTTGGATGTTGGTTTTTGTTGAATTGGTAAAATGGTAAAGTAAGCGAAATTGATAGGCAACTGAATTTGACGAAGTGCCTAAAAAAGCATTTCTTAAGCCTTTGTTGGGCCATTACTAGCCTTTTTTAAACTTTTTTCAAAAATGCAAAAAAACCAACACGGGGAATAAAATTATACATTTTATGACCAAATTTGGTGAACTGAATTCAAACAATCTTTTCGCTACGCTACTTCTAGTGATTTCACCAAAAAAGGCCAATTTGATCAACTTTTGACGCTAACTGCTTAGCTTAGTGGCTATCCATCAATACCAAAACTTGCACACAACTAGCCCAACATTAGCCCTAACCATCTATTAAGACCACATGTTAAAATACAATTGTTTATTAAAATGACATTGCACACAAGACAACGTCGAAATCGTTACTACCACCTTAAGGGGGTAGTGTCGCGAAAGCAGTCGATTTTGCGTAACTGTAAAACATTTTTAGGAAAAGATAAGATATCGTTCTCTATATATTTTGAAAATATATGTTGAGGCAAGTATTTTCGCCAAGTTTCATCAAAATTGATGCAGTATACTGTTTGCAGTGAGGTCGCAAAGTCGGAAAAATGACGTTTTAAAAACCTATTCACATTCGATTTTTTCGTCACAATTATCAACTTATTTGTTTAGTTTGTTTACATAGACTAAAAGGACATATGTTGTAGTTTATGCACACAAAATTTAGTGCAAATTGCTTGAGTGATTGCGGAGTAATACCTGTTTGAACTGTGAAACTGTGCGTAAACAGTGAAGTACTCACAGCAATAATGATAAATTGTGAAAAATTTAGACGCTTATTTTAAAATCAAAAGAAAAACGAACCTTCATTTTTCTTTTTTCTTATTTGTGCCAAAAAACTGTGCGTCGACAGGTTATGTGTGCTTCACAGCTGGCCAATCTGATATCTGGCTGAATTAGTTGAATTATCATGTCCTTATTGTGTAATGTCTGGCTTACAATCGGTGATTGGTTCAAGATATTAATAGATATTGGTAGTCTACTGTCTGGCAGTACTTATTTAACACAGTATAGCATTGGACTAGTTTCTCAGTGAACGTACAAGTTCAAAGCAAAAAGATCTCTTTTTCCTGTTGTGCCACAGCACAACAGGTCTCTAATTTTGATTTCTGGCGGAATACACTGGGCTTGTAGTGCAATGTACGTCTGTGCGTTAGTTTGCTTCGCATATTAGAGCTACTGCGCGAGCGTCACATCATTGTCTAGTGCAAAAGTTGGAAAAATGTCAATGTGCGTTTGTTTAGTTCATCTGTGTCACATAGTGCGCGTGTGTCACATTGCTGATAGTACCAACATTTGACCAGATAATTTTGTTGGCAGCATCTTATGTTATTTTTTCATAAAATTACAAAATAACTTCATTTATTCTGCAGAAAAGAGAAACAAAATAACAAAAGAAAGGTAAGATTATTCCTGCGAACTGGGCATTTTTGGGCATGAAAGAATGAATACACTTCTCACTCATCAAAACAACCCATTCCTACATAATTTGTTGTTAGATAATTAAAACTCTTTCCAGTTTTTGCATAAACAACTTATTGTAAGATTGCATAAAAACGCATTGAACTTTTGCATACACATTTTTCAATAAGATAAGTATCTGCTGCACAACAGGTTTTAGCTGACCTCTGGTCAGCTTACTTGAACATTATTCTTAATACTTACTGAAGGTTTTGCCGCAGGTTGGGCTTGTTGCAACGTATGAGCAAAACTGCTTTCGCGACACTACCCCCTTAAGCAATCAAACAAACAATAACCTAATCCGTTGCATCTAATCACGGAATTGGACTTGGACTGAAAATTTACACAAAATTCATAAAATTCTTCAAATGAATATTACACTGTTTTCTCAGTCAAGCTTAGGCTTAGGCTAAGGTTTCGGCTTAGCTTTACACTGGAGCTGTGACAAGGAATTAAAAATTGACAGAAATGTCTATGGCTTCTACGTGAACGAGATCTATTGCAGATGGAAACGCCTGTTGACAGATTCATGGGCAGGTCAGCGTCACTTGTCTCTTTTGGAAGCTGAGCAGTGGTTGGAATCGCACCGAAGGGATGATGATGAAAAAGAAGCTTTCTATCGAGCACTGCTGAACAGGGCCGGTCCTCATGTCACAAAAATCGATCTTTCATCTGAACGAACGTTGGATAGAATCACTCGTGATTATTTGCAAATGGTCGCCAAAGCTTGTCCATCCATCGAACGTGTTCGAATTCGCAGAATGCCCGTAGACATTGGCGCTATTTTAGGACTTTTGCCAGTTGCTGCTAATATACGCGAAATCCGCCTACGGTCTTGCGAATTTGCAGCAAATGAATTTGGATTTCATCAGCTGTTTTCACGTGGAAATCTAAAGCAACTCGAAGTTTTGGACATTTTTGGACCTCCACGAATTTATGACGACTCTCCTTTCTGGATAGACTATGAATTCCTCAATCTGGTTCCGAAGACTTTACGTCAACTTTTTTTGGGCTGCTTTGAAACCACTGGCAATAATATCACTGATTTTGTTACAATATTGTGTAACTATTTGGATGGAACGACGCACATGGACGCTTTGGGTCTTTATGGTTCAACAAGTCCCCCGGATCAAATCTTGAGCAGTCTCTTGGAAAATCGGCCTTCATTACACTCTCTACATATTTGCGGCTATGCACTGCTGCCAGCCGAAGACGACGAGTTAGCAGAAGTTGCGGAAAACTTGAAACTAATTGGCCAATTCGAGCACTTACGCGAATTGTACGTCTCTGAATTTCGCGCTTTTGACGACGCGGCACTGGAGTCTGTTGTTAATGGTTGTGCATGTTTAGTAGAACTTAGTGTGTGCAATACGTCAGTGACAGGGGCTGGTTTAAGGTGTCTGGAAAAACTACAGTGGTTGCAATTCCTTGACATATCTTGGCTATCGCCAATAACTGACGAAGATATATCAATAGCAACCCGCGGGCTGCGGCAGTTGCATACGCTGGCCCTTCGAGGATCGCCGATTTCCAATATTCTAATGGCTACTGTCAGTAAAAACTGTCCTTTCTTGCAACATATTGACATTTCCTTTTGTCGGGAATTAACCAACGAAGGTTTGGAACATTTTATAAACGCCAGAGTCGCCGGAGAAAATTTTCAACCCTCCCAACCTTGCATTGTGCACATGACTGGAACTATTTTTGTGGCCAAAGGTCAAAAACGCCCTCGATTGTCACGTGATTGGCCAGGTTTGAAGTTTTCCTGCGAGGCTCCACCCATGAGACCCATCCTGGATGTTTCCACTTCAAGAAATTTACCTTACTTACCCTGGGATTAGTGAAACCTTCTTGTAACTGATGCATACTTGTTGTTTGTCATTGAGTTAATGTTCCTAATTTGCAATGTATGATGACACGTTTTTATCTGCTTCAGACTTGGGTCTTTAGGAGGGTAGACTTTCAGTTTTTTAGTTTTCACAAGACGGTTCAATGATTAAAGTTTCTGGGCGCCTGGTTTTTCTTCCAATGACAATTCGTGAGCGAAGTGTCAACCAATCTAAAAAATTGCTTATTGGATCTGCCCTATACTGTTTAACTGTTGTATTGAAACTTTTATGCAAAAAAGTATTATTAAGAGAATAGGGAGAATACGCACAACGTTGATAAAGAATTACAACAAAGTAAAGCATATACAGGCACACAAATAGCATGGCATATTTCATTTTATTACAGAGCACATTGATTATTGAACAATGTGATGTGATATATACAAATACAAAAGTAACATTACTATAATAAATATATGTCTTCACCCAGCGGCTTTGGCAGTTTCACCAGGAAGGTTATAGAATTCTGGCCAGTTTTTCATACGATCAGTTTAGCGGATAATTAAATATAAATCATTTCAAAAAAGTATTACCTACATTTATTCAGATTTCTACGTAAAAATATTGCGACACTTGATTGACTTAAGATTTTTTAATAATGATATAATTTTTCATGAAGGAAGAAATTTATCTACTGTATGTCTTTCAGCAAATCGTCATTTCAAAATTTACAAGAGAACAAGCTTGAAAATATTTTTAAGGCCTGTTTTAACAGTGAATTAAAAATCCGGATAACCTACATATTAAAATATCGTACCTCTACAAAATGAGAAGAAAGTTTCAAGAAAACTGAAGAATAATGCGGGGGGCCAAGTAGTTACCGAGAATCCCCCCTGATAGTGCCAAAGGTACATAGTAGGATAAGCTTCAAATCCTCATGCAAAAATATGACTCATTAAGCCGGGTACTTAAAATTGTTACAAAACATAATGATAGTGACAAGGATAAGGACGAGTACGAACCGGGCTTTAGTTTGAGTTTTTGTCAAGCTCTTGTCTCAAAGTACCAGAAAATACAGCATTCTTTTTTAACCCTGTGTACTTCAACAGCAACCCACGAAACTCAGAATTTACCACTAAATACATGTAAAAATTTACAGTGGAATTCAAAACATTACCAAGTAACATATAACGATTAGTAACAGAGGATAATTTTACAATTTTAAGAAATGCTAGGACATTTACTGACCTGGGCACCATTACCAAAACCAAAGTGACCAATACAACAGCAACCACTGATCTTGTTAAACGTCGCTCTCTGCTTACATAAACGTCCCCTTCTGGTAAACCAAGCCCTCTTAATTTCTTTTTATATGTTGCCAGTACGTAGGAAATAGGAATTAGCTAGAACAGCTGCAACACCACAGGTACCACGGGTACCAAACTGCAAGCCGGTTTGTAGTGCAAGCCCAATTTCCAATTTAAATCTTTGGATTCTTTGTGCAAGCCATAGGTTCATAGTGTAAGCCATAGTTTCTTAGTGCAAGCCTCGGGTTTTTAGTGCAAGCCGGTACTTGTTATTGTAAAAAAAACATTTTTGGTCAAAGGTAAAGACCCCACGAATCTTATTCATAACACAGGTGGGTGTGAGGTCATAAATTAGAAGGAATTTTCATTCAAAACAAAAGGATCCCACACTATGGTCATAAAACTGACACGAGCAATGAATAGGAAAATTGTTATCGATAGAAATAGACAAAATTTAGGTTGTAAATGCTG
>JASANF010000703.1:0-55242 GCA_030248245.1 Trissonchulus sp. WLG1_4
GGCAGCTGGAATAATTTTAGAGGGGGAGGGTTAGATGGGAGCCTTGCATTTCGATTCCTGAAACCCCCAATTGGCTCGCCCCACCCCTGTCCATCAACAGTACGGATGGGAGGGCCCGCCCACCCCCTGAAAAATATGTCATACTGGTCTGTGTTAGTAGCCAAATAAGGACTATCTTCAGCGGTTAAGCCTTTTTGTAACCATACACAAAACGTTCTTCAAGACAACAGTGTTATTGTATCAACGGCACACAGTAGACAATGCCCACTTTTATTGCTCTTGACGGTATACTTCCCGCCAAACAGCTCGGTCTCCATGTACTGCTGGCTCATCTGAATCTCCTCCACAGTGGTGTCATTGAACTTGTACCAGCGTCGCTGTGCGGGCGACTCCTGTCCGCCGGGGGGGACTGGGCCGTCGGTCTTGGATGATGGAATAGTAGTGTCCCGCTGAGGCCTGTCCACTATGGACCACCACCCCCACCAGCTGGTAGGTGTGGCGGGGGCCATAGTCGGACAGCATGACTTTGCGCGGGGGGTCGGCGGAGCCCAGGAACCGCTGCAGGGGGGACACGACGGCCGCGGCCGCTGGACTGCCCCCTGCGGACGCCACGTCGGCGGTGGAGGAGAACTTGCGCTGCAGGGGGCTGGACACGCTCTCCATCCAGCTGGCGTCGCCCCCCTCCTCCAGTTCTGCCAGGCCCAGCGACGTGTACGGGTACATGTCCAGCGTCAGGGGGAACTGAAACACAGGGGGGGGGGGCTATTTTTAGTATGGTGGTGGGGCACTTTGATCCGAAGTCCCTTAATATTTCAGATGTGGTGCCCCCAACCAAAGCTCATTTTTCCCAATCGCAGTTTTAGCAACTTTTCAACTGTAACGATGTCTCTTTGGTGTGGTTTTATGTGCTGTTTTCTTAACTTTAGTATTCAATGACGCTTTAATTACGTATACAAAGTTTTTAGCGCTAAAAATTGGATCAAGGTAGAATTAATTAAGACTGCAGTAAAAAGTTAAATTCGTGTTCACAATAATATGTTACTTGCAATAACATCAAAGTGAGCTCAACTTTCAATTTACCACTTTCAGACCAAAACATCACAGTACCACACCATACCATACTACAGATTACCTATTGCTTTTCCCACCAAAATACCATCGGCAACCCAACTGAAACCAAGAGCACACTAGGTCACCTGAAAGAAGTCGTTGAATTTGAGGGCCCTGTTTTCCTCCCAGTCATAGCCGAACCGCTTCAGCTGAATCACCAGCACCGGAGGCAGCGACTTGACGCACAGACGCTTCAGAGTCGTCCGCTGCAACACAACACTAGCTAGCCAACCTCAGACGTCTTGTCCGTACAGGGTGGCCCCGGTCGTCCAAAAGCAAGACATTTTCAAAACTGATGTGCGGCGTGAAAACTAACTACAAGGGTTGATTTATAGCAAAAAAATATTATAGTATGTGTATGTATTGTATGTGTATTGTATTATTATTATTGTATTATTGTACGCAGGGGCGTAGCCAGGGGGGGGGAATGGGGGGAATTTTGACCCCCCCACCCCCCCCCCGAAATTTTTTCCGACTGAAATTTTACACAAGGGCCGGCCGGAAAAAAATTTCTGATACGTCTCCAATTGACCAAATTTGGCCTAGAAATCAAAAAGTTCCCCAATTTTTTTCTGGGGGCTGCCGCCCCCAGACCCCTGCAACTCTTTGGCATACTGGTGCTTGCTTTTATCTTAAGGGGGTAATTGCGTTTTTAGGTGTTTTTTTAAAAAGCCATAGCTCAGCGTTTACAAATTCAAATCACAAGCGGTCTTTTGCATTAGGTAGAACAATATCTTTCCTAAATGTATGCCATGCTTTGAAATTTAACCTGTGTTTTTCTTTCCAGTATAAGCGACTAAAGAAAGGTCCTTTCCAAAATATTACAATTTTTTACAAAAAGTTTGCGCCACAGCTCTGAATCATACGATTACCTGTTGGGGCTGAAAGTTGGTAAGGTTTTTGACATGTTTAAAATCCCCAGGCATGTCCCCCACTTTTTTAATAACTAGTCAATTTACTGAGAAAATAGCTGAAAAGCAAACGCACCGAAAATTTTAAATATTTTCTTGTAATTAAAACCCCCTAAAAATGTCCACAGGTGAAATTTCAAAAAAGTGAGAGACATGCCTGGGGATTTTGACCTTTACAATACTGTCCCAAAAATTTATGCTCAGGCGTCACTTATAACTTGAGTACTGGTGGCGCAAAGTTTACATAGAAATCACAGAAACCTCGAAAACGCAACTACCACCTTAAATGAAAACATGTGCATGTGCATACATCTGCATTGTGCCCTATGTATTTGCTTAATACAATGTTTGGTGTATCGTTTTAGCTGTTTTTTGTTACGAAAAATACATTTTTAGTATATAATTTTACAGTTTTTATGTCCAAAAATTTCGGAAAATTTGCTAATTTGCTAGCTTCTGGACCATTGCCGGCCACCGTTTTTATAATTTTCGGAGGTTTGAGCTCCAATTTTACGTTCGATGCTGCAGCGGTGGAAAATATGCATGTTTTTGACCGAAAAATAGTAATATGTGTCGTTTTTTGCGTTAAAATAGCAATTAAGTGCTTTTTAACACATTTCAAAAAAATCGAAGTCATTCCCCCCCCCGAAATTTTTTTCTGGCTACGCCACTGATTGTACGTATTGTATGTACAGATTTTCTGTACTAATTTACGGACAATTAATCGTCTATCGTCACAGAGACGGAGAAAATAATAATATTAAGAACTAAACTTTAGTGTGCTCGTTTGTCCGTAAACACAATTTTTCATCGATTACTGTACAATCGCATATACATCGCACACACGCACACATACAATCATACAGGTTATTCATTATTTCCGTATGAGCAAGAGTACATAATAGCGTCTCACTCTATATAGAAGAAGAGTGAGACACTCTCCAGCCTGCCTGTGTTCTAGCATAGGTAGATGCGCTGGTCGTTTTCAGGCTACATGTTGACATTCTGTGCAACATGTGACTGGCCAACCAGCGCGTAGATTCTCTGCGTAACTTTAGTATATAATCGCTGATGCGTTGATAAGCATTAAAATAGGAATAATAGCTTAATAACTCATTATTTATTCATAGTCTACTTGCAAAAACATCAAAAAAGGTTTGCAAATACCTTTAGGGATATTTTGGCAAACTTTCAGCGAAATTGATTGAGAAACTTTTGACATATAAACTTTTCTGAATTTCTCAAAAGTTTCCCAATCTATTTTGCTGAAAGTTTGCCAAAATATCCCCAAAGGTATTTGCAAACCTTTTTTAATGTTTTTGCAAGCAGACTATAAATGAGTAATAAGTTATTAACCTTTTATCGTATCCCGTTTTATGATTGGAGCACGTGCACAAGCGTCTGCCAATCAGAGAATAGCAGCTCGTTCCTGATTGGCCAGTCACATGTTGCACAGAATGTCAACATGTAGCCTGAAAACGACCAGCGCATCTACCTGTGCTAGAACACAGGCAGGCTGGAGAGTGTCTCACTCTTCTTCTATATAGAGTGAGACGCTATTATGTACTCTTGGTATGAGCTATACTGCAAGACACAAGACAATCAACCCGTCAACCCCAAAACATAAGGTATTGCCCTATAAGTTATTGCCGGTCTGACCTTTTGATTGCACTTTTCGCACAAGTAGGCATTGTCCCCCTCCAGAATCTCTCCCTTGACGAACTGCAGCAGGGACTCTTCCAGGGAGACCGGCCGCACGGGCACGTTGAGGGCGTAGAAGGGCTCCTCGCGTTCGTAGCGATGCGGGCACTCCTTGCAGATCTTCTGGTCTGAGAACACGCCCTGGTAGAGGCCTGAGAACACGGGCGAATTGCCGCTCTTCTAAAACACAAAAGAACTCACCTTTTACTTGGGTAGTTGGATTTCGGTACGGTACATCATAGTATAACCCTGTGTCCTATTAATAATATTTTCAGAGCAACGGTCCAAAACTCTGTTCATGATTTCATTGCAAGGCCGCATTGCCGTTTCGAAGGCTTCTGTTCCAAAAACACAAACGTCCCCCCCAAAGCACCCATACTCAGCTTTTTGCGACATGGTCATCTCTTAACCCTGTCGTGCATAAGGTTGCTTCAAAGCACACTGCATTTTTTTATCGGGGGGGGGGGCGCTTTTCGGTGCCCCCCCAACTTTCGGACGCTACCCCCCAAAGCCCCCCCCCACCTTTAAAACCCAAAAAAATGCCAGATACTGCACTACGGAGTAATTTTTCACATCATTATCACTATTATGTAATTATCGGCCCAACCGTAACCACTGACCGCCAATCCATGAGTTCTTTCTTGAGCTACATCGAACAAACACCAACGGACAGCAGGTGGACGTAGTCAAAACCCAGCCAACGCATGAACTTGATGCTTTTTAAAAAAATCGCACAGTAAAGGGCTTAAAAACCCCAACACTCTTAGTGGGTTTGCAAAACATCTAGGCCCATGATTACCTTCAAGCACTCGTCAATTTGATCAATGAGGTCAGTGTAGAATTCGAAGGCGTCCTGCTGCTCCCTGGGATTGACCTGCTGACCCCAGAGACGGAACTTGTCCCAGAACCCGGACGGAGTGAAGTACTGCAGCTCCGACTCGCGCAGGTGACCGAAAATTCGTTGCAATTCAATCAGCAGGCTGAAAACAAACAAGTCAATACTTCCAATACTGCTATTGGTACCTTTGGATACGACGCTTTAGATTTAATCTAAATTTTGCGAATAACACGGCTTGATTGATCACTAATCCGCTAAAAATTGAGTCTTCACTGTTCAGCTTGCCTGAGTAATTATTCTAGAGTGTGCTAAATTTCTCAACATTCAATTTAGCTGGAACTTACTGGATTATTCCCCGTAATAAATTAATCTAACCCGCTTATTCCAATTTTAGATAAAAAAAACCAAAAGGTTTAGTCGTCATCGTTTGGCCCCCATTTAAAATGGCGGCATAATCCCCCACCAAAACTAATCCAAAAGGACTAGTCCCTTCGGAATCAAGAAATGTACATGCATAAAGGTCTGACATGAAACAGTGTAAAACATGGCAAATTTCCATGAAAATGTCACTTTTTGTCCATTTTGACTACTCAGTCATGCTGAAAGTCGGCTTAAACATTTCCTCCCCCTGTAGTGCTGTATAAATAAGCAGAGATGTGATTGACCTGTTGTTGTAGTTGTTGTTGTTGTTGTTTATTGCTCGGGCGTCAGCCTACCGGCTATATGCAGTTCCAAAAAGAACCTGTGTGTCGCCACAGTTCCAGACAGTACGTAAACACGAACTGCTGTCAGACTGCTGTGTTACCTGGAGACTCACCACAAGGCCGGCCACGGGGGCCTGTCATTCCAACAAAGGTTTGGACTGGGTATTTTAACCGTTAGAACACGGGACCTGTCATTCCAAACCGAGGTGGTCCAGGCTTTTTAACCGTGTTATCTACTCATGCAAAAACAGCGGAGTACAGCATCTTGCGACGCTCCAGGCTTCCAGCAGAATAGTGACACGGATATGAACACACACCGAGGAAGGTGCAAGTCATTTCACCAGGTGAACCTGGGACGCACCACCACACCGGCGACTTGCATTGGTGCTATTTCTGAATAAGGATGCATACGCCGCACCCAGGTACCTTTCTCCCCTGCTATGCATAATCACAGGCGAGTAATGGCACCTTTGCTTTAAAACAATACAATAATGTTGCCTAGCTAGGCCAGGAAAAAGCGACACAGCTTTAGATAATTCCTTTACCGTCCTTGAGCACGGTCAGAGACCATTGCTCTCAGGTGCCTAGAACAGGCTTGAACAGAACAGGTGTGATTGACCTCTGACCTATAGTGGTTGTTTGGCTTGTTGGCATTGAGCTGGCTGTGCTGCAGCTCAGCGGACAGCAGGGCGGTGGCCAGGCCGGGCTGCATGTAGAGCTGCTGGAGGATTGAGTTCATGTAGCAGGTGGCGCCGCCGTTCTTCAGACCCACCAGGCCCGCCCCCACACGGCCCTCCACCAACGGCAGATGCTGAAAAAACAAACATACAGCCCCGTAGTTTTTTTACGTATACAATTGAAAAAATACAGAAAACTGCGAAAAAAGGTGCCCACTGCCGGATTTAACACAGTTGCGTACACATGCATAGTCAAGACCGGTTAGTCTGACAAAAACACAGCGCGATAAAACTTGGGTCCGTTCAACCGGAGTTTTTGGAATGATATTTTAAAGCATAGAGCTTGCACAGTAACATAAATGGCGCTGCGTTTTTTTAGGCAAAAGTTGGCCAAAATACGCCAAAAATACATCCAACCGAAGAAAATTTCTCACAAAACAGTACAAATTAAGCTCCCCCTGGTCCCACAAATTTTATCCCGGTTCCCAAATCCCAGTGCACTGACCTCCCACTCAGAGGCGAGTTGTGGGGAGTAGCTGTGGTGCAGAGTGGCGAGCGTCTGGGCCAGCTGCACGAAATTGTCCGAGCACTGCGAGCACATTTCCAGCAGCAGCGACAGGGCCGCCGTCCGCGCCTCCTTCGTCGAGCATCTGAAAACACAACACTCATTGTCCATAAAATGGTGACTCTTCCGTAAGCTGGTGACTCGTCCGTAAGCCAATCATTCATCCGTAAGCTGGTGACTGGTCCGTAAGCCAGCGCTTTGTCCGTAAGCTGGTGACTGGTCCGTAAGCCAGCGCTTTGTCCGTAAGCTGGTGACTCGTCCGTAAGCTGGTGACTCGTGCGTAAGCTGGTGATTCGTCCGTTAGTAAATGCACAAAAGTTACGAAATTACGATGACAATTTCGGGATACCAGCACATCTTACTACAGTCACCAACTTTAGCGCACAGCAATGCCGCTCGAGCACCAGTGTAGTTTAGTATCTGGATTCATAATTACAGCCGGCAAAAATACAAAATAATCATGCCGCTGATAATGCTGATAATGATCAGCAGGTTTAGTGATTTTGACGGCTGAACGGACATACGGATAGTACTTGTGCTTAGGAACACCCCTACGAACAAGTAGACATATTGTAGTGTGAACGGGGGGGCTTACTTGGGCTGAGCATTGGCCGAGCTGATGGTTTGCCAGCGGGAGGGGTCCTTGGTGCAGTCCTGCAAGAGTTTGGAGGCGGGGAACATGAACTCAGTGATCAGGGGGGTCAACAGCATACGACCTGAAATATACTCAGAGTGTACATGCTCCCAAACCCCCTTCAGACTTGACCTGTCGGGAACAGCCACCTGCTTGCTGCTGACGAAAAAAGTAGTGCCTGATAGCTGTAAAATACTCAAAAAAATCAGTAAAAAGCAGAGTTGTCAAAAAACGGAATAATTAAATTCTTACTAAACAGAATCAGCATCACTTTTAAACCATCCATCTCTGAGCATGCAGACCATTTCAGCTACTGAGACTATGCGGAGATGTCACTAATATCTTTAAGTACCTAACGGGCCATGCTTTGGACATACCTTTGCTCGAAAACATCACATAATATCGAAGACACCCAACAGACCACATAGTTTATCACTCACCCAATTTCTTCTTGCACTTGGGCAACAGTCGGATGAGTGACTTGAGCAGTCTGAGGTGTGCTGCAATCAGGGTGCTGTCCGTGTGCTCCCCCCCGGTCCCGGGCGTGCTGCAGTTGTAGTTGAGCAGCCACTGGGCTTCGTCTTCCAGCATCTGGGCGGGGCTGGGCGACAACCTGTCTAGCTCCCCAGACGACAGACCGTCCATCAGGGCTGAGCGCAGCTGGAAGTATTGGCTGCACTGCGACAGCAGTCTGAAAACGGGGGAAAAGAATGAATAATAATAGTTCGGAATAATTCAAACATTTCGATCACACGTTCGCACGAAGCTGCCTACCGGGTCCATTCATGCTTGCAGCCGTATGTCCGTTCAGCCGGCGAATTTATTAAAAAATAGTAGTGTATAAGGTCAGCTTATGATGTGACTTTTTCGTAATTTTGCCAGCTGAACAGACATGTAAGCATGAATCGGCCCAACTGCTCCCATTTTTAACTGCTAAGCCCGGCTTATACGAGAAGCCACGCGGCTGGTCAGTCATCATCTCGACTCGAGTCACAATCTAAGCCAGAAGCGAGGCAGACAAAATAGTCAAAATGTCCATTAGCCCAACTTGCTTTCACTGCCGCACAAAACTAAAGATTAACACTGCCTTTATCGTGGAAAAAAGTTTGTTAATTGGCTAATTGACTAGAGTTTACGGACGCAGACACCAAAACTGCGTCAGCACAAGTTGCATTGAATCTCAAATAAGTTCCACAGACCACCAACATAATCTCTAAAGGCCAATTATAAGGCCAAGAAAAAATGAACAGCTGACCTATGACCTCCGCCCCGCACAGCCGCGGCACTGGCAGGCCACAGGGGGAGCGGGACTTTGACCAACAAGTCTAGCAGGGTGAAGAGACTGGACTGGCAGCCTTCCTCGGCCCCCTCCTGTCGGTGCTGCGTCCCCTTCCGCGTCCCCTCCTCCGCCAATCGCAGCAACTCTTGCGAGGCCTTGTCCCGAATGCCCCCCGCACTGGTTTTCAGCAAAATGTCGATCACCCATAGCTGCAGATGCGGCAGGTCGAATAGAACGCCAACGCCTGGAACACAGCATATCAAAAAAAGGGATATTATGCCAAACAATAATCTCCAGTCTCTAAGCCCGGTTCATACTCGTCCTTGTCCTTGTAAATATCGTTTTGTCCTTGAAAAAGTCTAGAATAACTGTGCAGTCAAATGCATCGCTGAAAACTAATCTATCCAAAGTCCATGCATAATCGTCCTTGAGCAGTGCTGAGCAGTAGATTGACTGCGCTTTTATGGCTTCATGGCGATGGCTAGAATGACACTTTCATGTGCTTGAACTATAAGTGTAAAAACAATTATTTTTGTTCGTTGTTCCTCAATTAATATCAAGAAGTACAGCAACCCCCCTCTACAATGAAAAGTAAAACAACACGCGATGTGGGGGTTGGCATGTAAGTTTCAAAAACACAGATGTTTATGGGGGAGGTCTGGGGAGGGGGCAAGCCCCCCAGATTTGAGATACCGGGACAAGCCAACTCGGATTTGAGTCATCGGGACAAGCATCCCTTCCTGGTGTTGAAAAAAGGTGCCTCAAAACTGCCAAATCTGTGTAAAATGCTTGAAAATCGTGCAAAAAGTGAAAAATTCGCTAAAAATATCAAACTTCTGCAAACTATTTTCCATTTTTAGGCTAAAATTAAAAATTTTCGTGTTCTTGTCAGTTCAAGCTCTCAAAACGTCGTGACACGCCCCCCTCCATATAAGTTCGAAAAAGCCCCCCCCCCCCCCAAGACCCCGTGTATAATATGCATGTTGAAAACGTTGCCCACTACCTTCGGGCCTGGCGAGTGCCGTGTCGACCATGAGGGCGAGCGCAGTGCAGGCCGTGCGAGCGTCCCGGGCCGGGATCTGGGCCAGCGAGCGGGACACGGCCGAGTGCAGACAACTGGACGCCGTCTCGCCCTCGCTGCTCCCCGTGCTGCCTACAACAAAACACATGACATGGATTAAACAAACGGATTAAATAGATCAAACAGGCGGATTAAACGGATTAACCAAACGAATTAAGTAGATTAAACGGATTAACTTGTGGGGAATGGGATGGGGCATTCCTCCAAAAACAGCAGGTCCAGAGGGGAGGGTCGTCCAAATGTTGGCAAAAGTGAGCAAAATAGTATTATTTGAAAAGTAGTGCAAAATTTAGGGTACTTTGGTTCGACAATGGCGTGTCCAAACCTTGGTCAGAAACTCAGAAAGACCCTTCCCTTTAGCTAGTCCTCGGCCATATTAGTAAGCATATAAACTCGACTAAAACCCCAAATTATTAGTCTACAAACATTGATGACTTGCAACTTCTTGTCAACTGCCGTCTGCTTGCTAAACCGCACCTTTTTGAAGCAGTGTTGAAATTCAAATCCCTATTAAACTATACTGTTTACAATACAAAAATTTTACAGTCTAAAAAGCTGATAGGGTAAAATTAAATTTCAAAGTACCCTCTCCCCGCTGAAACAAATGCCAGACAATTGTATTTACTTTCGGACAAGCGCACACGAGCGCTATTGTTGCGTTGGTTGTCAGCGGTCCGGATCAGCTCCGCGCCGATCATCCCCAGCGACCCGCCGGCCACCGCCCAGATCAGCCTCTGTAGGCGACTCAGCAAAATCTCATACTCTTCACGGTTCAATTTCTGGAAATATCAAGTAATATTTATCTGAGACAGCGCACTGCTGAATTTTCTCCAACACTTACTCCATATAATACGGAATACGGAAACGCTTGATTTCTTTATTAAAAACAGAAAATCATTCATCAAGAGCACAACACAAGTATTCACTGAAGTCTGGCCAGAAATCGCTGAACCCGTAGACAAAACAGGTGGCGTGATATATTATGTGACTACTACGGCCTGTACTCTTGATGCGCGCAACTTGTTCTTTTCATCATGCAATCGCGTGTTTCTTTTTGTCTCAGGGTTCAGCATTTTTTTGGTCAGACTTTACAATCACGCCATGTGTTTTGTCTCAGAGTTCAGCCACTATTGGTCAGATTTCAGTGCCACAACTTTAGACTACACCAACGAATGAATGAATGAGTGTGGTTACATGAATGGCCTTTGAGCTGAGCGGACGCAGACTGCCGTGCTTGGCGACACTGAGCACATTGTCGCTGGCAGACAGGCCGGCGCCGGCCACAGGCGTGGGAGAGGGCATGATGATGTCTTCCTGGATCAGGATCTTGTTCAGGGGCGACTTGCCGCACAGCAAAAAACTAAAACCCCAAAACCACGAATAAACACAAGCTCCCCCCCCCCCGACATTATCAATTAAAATCGAGTCATTCATACTTCTTTTTAGGCAAGAAAATTAATGAACCACATTACTTGGCTTGGCTTACAACTCACACTCAAATATAACTCACACACACACACGCGCGCAACAGGCTACCAAATTTCAGCTTGCTACTTAACTAGAGTGCTATATATTATTGGGTTGCCGACCCCCAGCGAAGCAGGGGTGCAACCCATTGTATTCATATTCCTGTTTTTGTTCCTGTGATCAAAAGTTTGTTACTCGTTTTTCTCATGAGTTACTGGGGGGATTGGTCCCAAACTTTGGTGGGGGGACCCCCCCTATGAGTAGTTGTGCCCCCCACCTTGGTGACCCCCTGACCCCACGGGGGCCCGGGTCACGTGACCCCTGAAAACGATGAAACACAAGGGGGAACCCTTGTGAACTTGAAAATTTTTTACCCAGGACCCCCCTATGACCCCCACCCCCCAGGGTACTCCCCTAGGGGGCCCTTAGGGGTCAAATTTTCGAAATTGAGATTTTGGTGTTTTTAGGGGTAATTTGAGCCCCTGAACACGAATCCAAGGTTTATTTTTGCCTAGGACCTCCCTGGACCTCCCTATGACCCCCGCATGGTACCCCCCCCCCCTAGGGGGTCCTCAGGGGTCAAATTTTCGAAATTGGGATTTTGGTGTTTTTAGGGGTAATTTGAGCCCCTGAACACGAATCCAAGGTTTATTTTTGCCTAGGACCTTACTGGAACTCCCTATGACCCCCCCATGGTACCCCCCCCCCTAGGGGGTTCTCAGGGGTCGAATTTTCGAATTTGGGATTTTCGTGTCTCTAGGGGTTATTTTAGCCCCGAAACACGAATCAAAGGTTTATTTTCGTCTAGGACCCTCTTCGACCCCCCCCCCCCCCTACGGCCCCCTCAGTGTACTAAAGGGTGAAATTTTCGAAATTGAGATTTTGGGGTTAATATGGGCAATTAGGGTCTCTGAACAAAAATATCGGGGTTTTTTACCAAAGATATCTTTTGCCTATAATGGAGGGTCCTCTGCTTAGAATAGAGGGTCCTCCGCCTAGAATAGAGGGTCCTCTGCCTAGAATAGAGGGTCTTCCGCCTAGACTAAAGGGTCTTTTACCGAGAATGGATGATTTTCTGCCTAGAACACTAGGTTTTTTGCCTTCGCAGGGTTTTCTGCTCAAAGAAGAGGGTCCTCTACCTAGAATAGAGGTCCTCTCCTCTGCCTAGAATAGAGATCATCTGCCTAGAATAGAGGGTCCCTTACCGGTCGGCAACCCGTTGTGGCCTACTGGCGATTTTTGCAAAACTAAATTTATTCATAATAGAAATTAAAAATATCACAAAAAGTCGAAAATTAGTACAATACTAAAGTTAAAGAGATGCATTTTCACAACGTCGCCCTTTTTCCTGTAACTCCTCACACCACAACACCACGACATCATACCTGAGCATAGTTAAAACCCGATCATAAATGTCCTGCCGCAATTCCCCGGGCGTGCCGGGCGGCAGAAAGTCTTTGGCCAAAATGTTCACGAGATAGGCAATGCCGCCGGCCGCCAGAAAGTCAGCACAAAAGCGCTCAGCACCGTCGAAAATGGCCTGGTCAAATAGAGTGGGCAGGAGGCGGCCACACAGCACCTGAAAACACTAACACTGTCACTGGAGGCCAATTCCTAAAATGGATTAAACGGATTCGATTTAAATTTATTTTGCCAATAACTCATGACATCCTTTATTAATTTATACGAAATTTGGGACAGCACTTATTTGTGCACCTCGCGCTTGTGCACAAAATTTTTTAAGTCTCCCTCAACATCGAGATAAGTTATTAGGCAAACAAATTTTAATCTAATCCGTTTAATCCACTTTAGGAATTTTAACGGCCATAAAATTAATAAAACGAATACTAAATAAAATTTACTACCTAAATTATCATCATTTACTACTACTTTAGAATTACCATCCACAACATTACCAGGTTATATACTACTAAAATAAATTAATGCAAACAACTTCTGATACGACGACCGTCCTCAATATTCACCAAATTCGGTCTTGCGATATTATTCCTTGTTGGATATTTTTTGTATTTGACGTGTTGGATATTTGAGGACACATCAAGCTAGCCTATACTGATTGTTAAACAAAGGTCAAATAAATTAATGCCTTAACCGTGGGCCATGCTTAACAATAAGCCACTCTAGAAAAAAAAACTTCAAATAAAATGTGGCAACAAAACACCCAGAGTGAAACTTGCATCTAAGTGGTATTGCAGTCGGAAGGGAGTGATGTTAGGGCCGTGCATAGTGTAGAGTTGGTCCAGAACTCCATTGGGTCCGTTCATCGTTGCGGACTCGCACTGGGCTGCTGCAGCCGCCGCTTTGGCCTTGCTCTTGGGGCTACCAGGAGCAAAGCGGGCCAGGCCTGAAATCCATTGTCATATTACAAGATAGTACTCCTGATGCCTATTACACCCACCTACAGGCTGACTAACCTATTCGCTCAAGCTCCATTCCTTACCGGATTAAATAAGTTTACTTAAATTAATCTATCAAGACTAAACGGTTTAAAAATGATGCTAAAAACGCCATTCTAAAACCTCCAAAGTAAACAGACAGCAACCTCTTTTAGCACGTGGCTAAGTTAGACTATACGAGCTCACGCTATTGTACGTTGAAGTTTTACGCCTACTTGATAATCGTTTTAGTCCCATGATGGTCTAGGAATGGTTATGGACTAAAATGAAGCAGTTGACTTATTTTGACTCGGATAGTCCGATATTCAGACCTAAGCTTGGAACTAAAATAAGTCCAGTCCGCTTAGTCCACCAAAAGAATTTGGCCCTAAGAGTACCAAGTGACTAGATAATGGATAAAACCCAACTATTACTACTACTGTGTCAAAAAAATAATAACTACGGTAATTCACTCAAGCTAAGCACCTTTTGATTTCAATCGTTCCAGACTATTGGACTTGATACTGTTTCCACTGGGAGCACCGGGCGGGAGGGTACCGGGAGGGTTGGTGCCAAGGTGGGACGCTGTCCCGGAGGGATGGGAGATGTGGTCCAGGGTCTCGTTAACGGTGACGTCGGTGGGAATCAAGAGAAGCAGGTCGCGAACGGCCTTTCCGATGCTCGAGACACCCAGATCGACCAAACGATGCAGCAGGCAGAACATCGGAAAATAAATAAGACACCTTTCAGGCTGCTATTCACAAACCTGGCATTTTTTAGTGGGGGGAGGGCTGGACGGGGGATTTCAGATGGGGTGCCCCCCCCCATAGTCCAAATTTTTGTCAAAAGGACTTTTTAGTCACTTTTTAGCTGTGGCGATGTCGCCTTGGTAGTTGGTACGGATTTTGTGTCCTTTTTGGTAAATTTCGTATAAGTGTAGCGTAGCTATAAAAACGTAACATTTAACGTATAACCATTTTTTGCCTAAAAATGGTGTTTTATCCTGAATATGGTGCGCCCCTAAGTCAAGGAAAAGTTATTACCTGCTTTATTGCGTGCGGAATCAGGTATGGATATGAAATCAGGCTTTATAGAATATAGAATCGGTCAAAACGTTAAAAAAGGAAACATATTACAGCTCATTCACAAAACAGCGTGTGCTGGTATGTTTAGCTACCTCTTGGTCATTGGACATGAGACAAGCAGGCATCTGGCGTTCGATCTCGCTAGAGGGCGCACTGCCCTTGCCCGCGCCGCGCCAGGAGGGAAAGCCAAAACCACCCGAGTTGTCCTTTTCACGACCCCTAAAAAAAGCAACCCTCAGTCATAAAAAGTGTAGTAAAGTCTGACCAAAAATCGCTGATCCCTGAGACAAAAAACAAACGAAGTGATTTCATTACAAAAAGAATGTAATCTAATGTTAACAGTACCAGAATACAACACGCCTACTTTTAGAATTCTGTCAGCCTGGTACTAAAACCAGTTCTCACAAAAACAAAACCGATGAGTCTGACACACATAATTAGGCTAATTTCTTCAAGGAAATGGCTCTACGCGATTTTAGGGGTAACCTCTGTTTGTCTGCTGCTAAAACTTCTGAAGCATTTGTGGTAAGGGGGGAGGGGGTGGTATTAGACAACTTATGTTTTGAAAAAGTCCAGTTTTGTACTTCTTTATTATTGTACTTTTTGTATTGTTAAAATTGGTACTACTACCTTCTTGTATTCAATGGTTAAAAACTAAGCAAATAGCCAAGTTTTGACCCGTATAATCTTAAAACACACAACAGCCCCCCCCCCCGCCCAATGACCCATCCGTACCCATTATTTTTGTCAGCGGCGGACTGAGTGGTGGGGGGCGCCATGACGGTGTCAGTGGAGGCGACGAAGGCAAAAGTGTTGGCGGTGTTGGGACGCAGGCGGACGGCGATGGTGGAGTCAGAGGACGCGTCAAAGCCCGCCTCGCGCAGCGTCCGATTGTTCCACGCTTTGCCCAGCTCACGCTCGTCCACCTCGATTATCACCTATACCAAGAGTACATAATTAGTGCCTCGCTTATGGCAATGGGCTAGACAATCTTATTATCAAGACTACATAATAGTGTCACACTTATGCCATCCGGTATGGGCAACGGGCTAGATAATCCTCTTATCAAGAGCACATAATAGTGACTATGTGACTCTCCATTTTGGGCAAAGGGCTGGACAATTTTCTGATCAAGAGTACACAATAGTGTCTCGCTCATGCATCTCGCCTCTGACAATTTCGCTTAATTTCTTATCAAGAGTACATAACAGTGTCCCATGCACTATACAGATATTTTATTTGAAAACTCCTTTTACCGAGTCCGGGTCAGTTTCTGCGTGATTGGCAATCCGCGCTCGCAAACAGCTTGTCAATTCATTTTCGTGAACCTGTAACAAAATTCGTGGATTAAGCTCATGGTATAAAAGTTCAAAATAGTGGACAAGGGAATGACTGAGTTGTGAAACTTCATCTAGAAAAACATTGACCTCACTCCCTTTTTGCTGTGGCCAAATGCGCGTCCTCCCTGGGGACCCATTTTGTCAAGAGGGAAAGAGGGGGACTTCGACCTTTTGTGAATCCCAACCTGGCATACTTTTAGTGGGCGTGGGGTAACTAACACAACCCCCACTTGGTGGGACCCCCATCCAATCCCACAAATTTTGGTCGGCGCTTCTGGCCCCATATAACTGCTTAAAAATACACCAGCCATCTCAGCCACACAGTATGTAGTATGTACACATATTGAAACAAATGGAGGCGTCGGCCGCTCGCGTCGACGTCGAGAATGCAAACCACTCTACAACAGCCACCAAGTCTCGTAGACCCTTACATTTCATTTTACAATTACTGGTTTTACTAAACCATGGTTTTCATATGATTTGCACATAATTTCATTACGAAATATCGTCTACTTCGTTAAACCCCTGACACACCCAAAGCCTGATGTCGTGCGGCGGGGGGGCGCCAGTGCCGGCTTGCTGGGCGGTGCAGTTGACTCGTCGGAGGGCGCCGAAAAAGGTGGCGCCGTGTGGCCAGATCATGCGGTCGTGCAGCAACGAGCTCTCCTCCACCACGTGGATGTAGCGCTGGGCCAGCATCAACAGGCGCTCCGCACGCTGCACCACCTCGGCCCGGCAGCTGAAACACAACACACCACCCCACTAGTGGGACATTGAAACAAACTAAAGGTCGGTTTATACTTGTCCTTATCTTCAGGCAGTCCTTATTCTTATTATGCAGTCATAAATATGCGGGAATGTGGGAACCTGTGCAAGGAAGTGAAAACCCTGACAGGAAAGTGCGAACCTTCCTACAAATGTGGAAACCTTCGTGGGAATGTGGGAACTTTTGTAGGAATGTGGGAACTTTTGTTGGAGTGTTGGAACCATTGTGGAAACGTGGGAACTTTAATTGGGATGTAGGAACCTTTGTGGGAATGTGGGAACATGTGTGGGAATGTGGGAACTTTTGTGGGAACCTGTGGAAATGTGGGAACCTTGGTGGGAATGTGGGAATCTTCCTAGAAAGGTGAAAACCTTCGTGGGAATGTGGGAACGTTGGTGGCAGTGTGGTAACCTTCTTGGAGATGTGAAAACCATTGTGGAAATGTGGGAACATTGGTGGGAATGTGGGAACCTTCTTAGGGATGTGGACACTTTTGTGGAAATGTGGGAGCCGTCTTGGGGATGTGGGAACCTTCGTGGAAACGTGGAAACATTGGTGGGAATGTGGGAACCTTTGGGGAAATGTGGGAACTTTAGTTGGGATGTAGGAACCTTTGTGGAAATGTGGGAACATGTGGGGGAATGTGAGAACTTTTGTGGGAATGTGGGAACCTTTGTGGAAATGTAGGAACCTTGGTGGGAATGTGGGAATCTTCCTAGAAATGTGGAAACCTTCGTGGGAATGTGGGAACTTTTGTGGTAGTGTGGTAACCTTCTGGGAGATGTGGGAACCATTGTGGAAATGTGGGAACATTGGTGGGAATGTGGGAACCATCTTGGAGATGTGGACACTTTTGTGGAAATGTGGGAGCCCTTTTGGGGATGTGGGAACCTTCGTGGAAATGTGGGAACATTGGTGGGAATGTGGGAGCTTTTGTGGGGATATTGGAACCTACGAGAAACGCGGAAAATGCGTGGGTATGTGGGAACCTTCCTGTGGAAACGTGACAGGGCGTCCACCAGAATGTGGGAACCTACAGTACAGGATATAGTTTATGGCAGCACGTGGGACTATACCTTGTGCTATCGGTGGTAGCAGAGCTGGTGGAAGCCACAGAGGCAGCAGCAGCGGCACCTCCCTGCGCGTTCTCCACCGGTGCCCCTCCGTTGGTGGCCGGCTGGCACATCTCCAGACTCGCCAGGGCCGCCTCCAGACGACTTCGGCACTCGTCCAGAAACCGCTTGTGGTACTTTTCCGGTTCCTAAACATAAATTAAATTCATGCTGGGTTTTTTGGTCGAAAGTCTGGGGTATATCTTAGTGACTACTCCATCTTACTATCTTACTACGCCAGTTAAACTTTTTTATGCCCATGAATACCCGATCTGGGGCTAGAAAATTTGGCTAGTTTAATCCAGACACTTGATCTGAAAAATTTTTCGCAGGAATCGTAGATCTTTGCATTATAGTAACCCAATCTTAGTACTACTCAACGAAATCAATGCTTCACTGAGGAATATAATGGGACTTATTTCATCGCAAGAGATAGCATTTTTAATGGCCTCATTAAGCGTTTCGTTTTAATTAGACTAAACCAGTTAATGAAGCTTTAGTCGACTAGTCGAAATTCGACACTGACGAATTTAGTTTAGTTATAGTATAGCCAATTTGATTTAGTTTTAGTGTCATATACTACTAGTATTAGTATTACTAAAACAACACTAGTCGACAGTATATATTACGATATTATTAGTATAATATTATGTCGACCGTTACCCGTTTGAGTTTCAGTGATAGTTTCTTGTAGTAGAGATCGATGAGCATTTTGACGGCCTTCTCGACCAGGTCTTCGTCGGCCGTCTGCAGGGCCACCGACCACACAAACTCAAGACCCGTCAGATCAAGCTTCTCCACCAGCTACAACACAAAGGAGACTAAGCCTAGTTCAGACTTGGGGCCAATTCCTAAAATAGATTAAACGGATTAGATGATTTTGTTGCCCTAATAACTTATCTCGATGTGGTGTCCGCGTCAGGGTTTTTTTTTGGGGCTGAAAAGTTTAGGCCACTTGGCCTCAAGTGCGAAATTTTTTTTAGGCCAATTGACAAAAAGCTTAGGCCAACTCATTTTTGCAGTTTTGCAGAAACTATTTACAAATATGAGCACAGTATATATTGTACAGAGGTGTAGCCAAAAACAAATTTTGGACGGAATCGACTTTTAGCATTTTAAAAGTGTTAAGTGCATTTAACAGCAATTTTAACACAAAAAACGACACATATTAGCAAAATTCGTTCAAAGATAATGCTATTTTTGTTACTAGAGCGGCATCTAAAATTTTTTTGGAGCTCAAACCAACAGCTTGTGGATTGGCGAGGATCCAGAAGATTTTTTTATATTACGGACCCTAAATTCACAAGAAATGTCATTTTTTCTACCATAAAACAGCTACATACAAACTTGAAACTATACACAGTGGCGTACCCAGAAAAAAATTTCGGAGGGGAAATGACTTTTCAATTTTTTGCAATGGGTTAAAACGCACTTCTTAGCAATTTTAACACGCCTTTCAAACGCAAGATTACTAAACCGCACAGTTGCAGGGGTCTGGGGGCGGCACCCTCCAGAAAAAAATTGGCTACTTTTCCAATTTTTAGCCCTAATTTGGTCAACCGGAGACGTATCAGAAATTTTTTCAGACAAAAATTGAAACAAACGATGGGAACGTCACATCAGACATTACACAAGGAAATGTAGCATAATATACTTGTGTAGTCATGCAAATGCAGCAAAGCGTACTTGTATATACATGCTTAGGCTTTGATGAAAGATAATAACAAGGTAAAGTACGCCACAGAGTCGCAGGGGTCTGGGGGCGACAGCCCCCAGAAAAACATTAGGGGAAATTTTTAATTTTTAGGCCAAATTTGTCAATTGGAGACGTATCGGAAATTTTTTCTGCATCCACAGCTGAAAACATTTAGGCCAGCTGGCCTCAATCGCTGAAAAAATTTAGGCCAATCCGAAAAAATTTAGGCCATGGCCAAAGCGATGGCCTAAAAAAAACCCTGGTCCGCGTACCCAATTGGAAACGTAACACATAGTATATGATTCTCGTATAGAATGTATTAACCTTGTGACTACATTTACAATTGGCTGTACCATAACTGTACACTGTGAATAAACAGGCACGACATCAATGTTGACGTTGACTTAAAAAATTTTGGGCACAAGCGGGAGGCGCTACAAATAATGGCTATCGCAAATTTCGTACAAATTTTCGTACAAGGCGGCGAAACGCACTCCCTCCCAAGCAGAGAGAGGTACCAAAAATTACTGGGCTGAGCCAATTAATTAGTCTGGTACATAATAATATTATAGTCCCGAAAGCCGAAGCATGCTAAAAATTTACCAAAAGCTGGCAGCATACAAAGCGCACCCAACATAATATTTTGCTAAATAGTTTAAAACTTGGAAAAAAATGTTACAGAAACAAATTACTTTCTAAGTACGTCAAAGTGTTAACTATTAAGATTACAAAGGGGGGGCGTAGCTAACTGACCAGCGTTCCAGCAGTGAGCTTCTGTTGCTGTTTGTTCACGTCATCAAAGAACATTTTGAAACAGGAAAAACCTAAACAGTATTTGTTAAACATTTTGACCAGCCCTTCTTCACGTCAAAGAAATGTAACCGTTGTTAGCAAAATTAATAAGCAGCGGTTTTCATTAACGATTAACGAAGTAAAAATTGCCCAATAGTACAAAAATTTTGCTTTCCCATATTGTAGTAAACTTGGCTAATTTACACAAACCATTTTCCATTAAACGTAAGTACAGTGGACAAATAAATTGCAATAAATTATCCCGTGGTAACAAATCAGGATTTTACACCTGACAATCCACTTAAGAATTTAAAAACATAAAATCACAAACTGTCACGCACCTTTTTGACTCAGTGTCGCAGGATTCAGCTTCAGAATTTTATCAGTGAATAGTTTGCAGCGATTGGTCGCTTCAATGTCATTCAACCCACGCTCCATCCAATCAAAACCCGTCTAAAATATCACACATATCAGTCATCATTTAACCCCCGCCTCCCCAGACCGAAGCCTCTGTCTCCGCCCCTCCCCCCGCCCCACCCAAAAACCCATAATATCGTCAAAACAAAAACTACCAACATGACAACTACCATCGCGCTAAGACTATCATGTCCACTAGAACATACTATACTGCTGAAAAGGGTGCTCTCTTTAAATTGTAATAATTATGGTCTAAGTAACCATCAGATAGGCTAACTTTAACTACCGAGTCATCCTCAAAAATCGTATTTAGTAGATTAGACTACAATAATTGATTATTTACAAGTAAATTCTATGATACGGAACACACTTCAAAACGAACTCAGTAACTTTTTATTTGGCCTAGGTTAGCAGAGCTACTTTCAATCATGCTATAATTGGGTTATTTCAAATAACTTTAAATCTAATCCCCTAAATCCATTTATAGTTAATACCACCCCAGAGCACTGGTGAAACTGACTTCGCGTTCGAACTGGCAAGCCTCTTGGTTCATGATCAGCGTGTCAAAAAGTTCGTTGACGAGGTTGGCCGACAAAAACAGCTCTGCCTCCACCAAAATGAAGCGCAAAAAGTCCAGTATGGCCGTCACATAGGCGCCCAGCGTAAAGCCATCGTCCAACATAAAGTGTTCGTCGAGGGGGGCCGCGGGGGGGCCTTTCTGGGGCGTTTTCATGATGGATGGGGAAGGGGCCGGGGAGGGGGTGCTGGGGCTGTCCTCGGCGGTGGGGGTGGCTGGGATTAGGACCAGGTTTAGGTTGCTGACGGCTCCCACAGTCACCACACCCCCTGCGGCCCTCAATCTGGACCCCCCCGGCCCCCCACAGCTCTGTCGATGCGCCTGCACAGCCTTGGCGTGTATGTTGGTCAGACACTCGCAGAGCAGCGTGACCAGAGTGTCATGTTCAATCTCCTTCAGCAGTCGCTTCTGTGGCTTGGCTGTGAAGCTAGAGAATGTTTTGTCGCCGCACTGCAGAATGATCTGGTGCAGGTGGGAGAGGGCGGGCAGCACAAATTCTTTCTGAAAGCACAGCACAGCACAGGGGTTGATAGTCACAACTCACAATAACTGAAGGTACAATCACATTTGAATGAAGGTAACTCACATGTTTGAGCCCAAGTAACTGGAACGAAACGTCAATGAGACTATGAGAGTATAACTTATGCCATAAGGGTCGATTCATACTATTACAGCCGCGTGTCCGTTCAGCTGGCAAAATTACGAAATTATTTGATTTGATCTAGCACACTGTTGATGGCTTCATTATTTCGTAATTTTGCCGGCTGAACGGACATAAAGTATGAATCGACCCTAAAGAGTACAGCGAGTAGCATCTAAAATCACGCCACCTGTTTTCTCTAACTGTTGTACCTTTTTATCAAACTTTAGTTTTTCATATAATAGCAGCTGCATAATGTAATATCCAGTCTAGTAGAGCACGCATGGTAGGCGAAATGCGGGGGCAGGGGGGTCCTAGCCAGTGTACCTGTTTGATGTCTTCCAGGCACTTTTGTATGTATATGTTTCGCTCTGCCTCCCTGCCCGCGGCGGTGACCACCTCCAGTTGCTCCTGGAGAGCCAGGTTGATCAGGGGCGTGCTCAGGCCGCTGCAATGGGCCAGCTTCCACAACAACTCTCCCACCTACAACCCAACACACACCAATCCCATAATATGCTCGCCTTCAACGGTGGACAACTTAATAATGCTCTATCCTTAAAAGTGTCCCACACAACTTATCCCACTACACTAAAGTAGGTAACATCGTGTCCCAACTTAACTTATACACTGGCATATTTTTAGGCAAAATTTTATGGGGGGGGGGGGGGGCGCGATGGGGGGGCAGCCCCATGGGGGGGGCGTCGACCAAAATGGGGGGGACGCACCAAATTCACAATAAAACACTATTTTTACACGAAAAATTGGTTATTATACGTTAAATGTTACGTTTTCATACGTTATTAAAGCTCCATTAATACTAAATTTAGACCCAAAAACCCGTCGAACACGACATCGCTACAGCTAAAAAGTCGCTAAAACGTCCTTCCTGAAAAAAATTTGGGCTATGGGGGGGCACCTCATCTGAAATGGGGGGGCGACCAAAATGGGGGGGCTCCGGACCAAATGGGGGGGGGGGGGCGCCCCCCCCCCCCCCCCACTAAAAATATGCAGGCACTGTCCCCACAAGCATCCCACGCCCCTTGTCCCACAACAATTGCTTACCTGGGACTGTGTATGTAGGCCATAACCCCTGACCCGACCCATGTCCCACTACTTTAGCTTACACCACATCCCCGCTTAAATTTATATATTGCCCTATATATATATATATATATATATTTATATTTATAAAAGTATCCCACCCCACACCTCTTGTCCCACTCCTTTGGAGTAAGTGGTGTGGTACCACGTCAACGCTTAAACTTTTGCACTATTCCACACCCCTTGTGCCACTCTGTACCTTGGAGTAGGTGGCGCTGGCAGTGCTATTCTGTCCGATCTGGCCCAGCAAATTCAGCAGCTTCTCTCGATCCTTGTTGGCCGCCGAATTCCAACTCTACAAAAAAAATCCAATCGTTGACCATATTTTGCTACTTTAGAACATTTTTTCTTGCCTTGGCATCAAGAGATACGCCTTAATAACCCAAATTTATCCTAGACCGCATTTACCCCAACAAGCACTTTGTGGCCAAAAAAAAACATCACAAAAAATCCCATGGCGATCGACCTTAGCGCAGCTCGCTCCCATAATATGGAGTGGGAAGTCTGATAGAAAAGGTTCGCAGCAACTTTGTCGCCTATTTCAGCTTCGTAAACTATAGACAATCTTTCGGCGGAGGAGAAGTCAAGCACTTGTCTGGGGGGCAGTGAGGCTATCATACCATCGAATGGGGTGCGAACCCCCCCCCCCCCCCCCGCCAATACCCTCCTCTCCTTCTCGTTGTCCCCCTACCTTTTCTATGAGCGTGAGCAGATGGTGCAGCTCGTTTGGCTGGAACTTGACGGCCATCTGGGCCACAATGCTGAGCACGTTGTCGGCCACCCCTCCGGCCCGGTGCCGCCGCAGCTGCCAGATCTTGCTCACGTCCTGCACACTCATGCGGGGGCCCAGGAACTCCAGCAGGCTCTTCAGGCGGTCGCAGTATTGCGGATTGTCGATGCTGCCTGAAAAAGAGAATATAAACATACAGTGGAGTACCGGAAAAACAGTTTCGATGGGGGGGAGTGGGTGGATTTTGACCTGGGCCCCGTTGCACAAAAGTTTATCAGTTATCAGTAAATTTATATCAGTTATCAGTGTAGCGTTGCACGAAATTTATCAGTAATTTACTGATAAATCCCAACGCATTTCATAAAGACTGATAGCTGAAAATTATCAGTTATCAGTAAAATTTGTGCAACGCAGTTTACTGATAACTGATAATTCACCAGTGTTTTGTGCCACAAGGCACTGATAACAGCTTTGTGCAACGGGCCCCTAAGGCCGCTGCGAACAGATCGCTGTTTATTGGTGCTAAGTCAAGTCATACACGCTGATCAAAGGCGTGCCCAGGGGCTCATTTCAATGAACGCAACTTAGTAAATTAGTACCACCGACAAAACCATGCCTGACCTTCTAAAGCTAATGAGAGAATTTGTTTTTCCGACAACCACTTGGAGACCCGTTCTTCGGAAATTGCACAATCGTCAGTGGCAGAGGCGGAGGCTTGCAGCAGCTTGGTCACCTGAAAAAAACACGCCAAGGATAAAATTTATACAAAAATCAGCACCATTTTTTTCGTCACGTCTCACGAGTCACGACAATAATGGCTGCCGATGCCGACTACAAACAGTCTAATCTAGCAGCAAAAGTAAACGGTCTAATACAGCAGCAAGAGCAAAGTAAGCAGTGCGTTACTTCTCGCAAGGCTTGCATTTTTGCGGCAAACTGTGCGCTCCTGAGCAGACGATGGACGAAGTCGAGCAGCAGCTGGTCGAAGTTGGCGGCCGAGTCCGCGGCCAGGCCCGAGCAGATCCGCTTGCACGTCAGCACCAGGTCGCCCGCGTAGCAGATCACCTGGACATCACACACTAACCTGCATACATGGGCTTCACATCACCCCCCCCCCCAGAATATTTAGAAGGTAGCTCACGACATCAACATTGGTGGCTCACAAAGCAAAACTGGTGGCCAACGAAGAGAAAATGGATGGAAAAGGGGAAAGTTGTTCCGCACCGCCCCCCCCCCCCCAGAATTCGCTACCTGCCCACGTATACTAACATGTCATGATTGTATATGAGGGTGGATAGAGAGGGGGTTCCCTGTTGGATCTTGTCTTAGCCACTGAACACTAATTCTTGGTGAGCACAATTTTGACGAAAAATCTGACGAAAAAGACAGTAACAGAGATGTAAAGGATCGAAGGTAAAGTCTTCGATTGTCTCTGGACCTGGGGTCTGGTCCCTCGTTCTCCTCGTTAATGTATATACCTCGACACAAATTCTGAGGACTCTCCAAACGGATCTAATTTTTATACCCTTCTACACAGATCACCAGAATCATGAAATAAATTGTATATTATATTAGTTAGCATAAACTCAGCCATGCCAAAAATAACTGCTATTAGTTAATTGAATACCTAGCAATAACAACGCCACTTCACGATGTATAGGAAAATGCGTCAAAGGTCAACAATTATTTTTCATATTTTAGGAAAGGCAGGGTCCAGCCGAACTACCTGAGTCAATTGCAGTTCTCGATCGCTGAGTTGCAGGATGGCGTTGTAGGCGGTCTGAAGACAGGGCGAGAGCACAGGGCCCAGAACGTCCGCGTTCAGATACTCGATGCACGCACCCACTGGCGACAGCAACGCGTACATGTCCTGCACAAACAAACAAAAAACAACTACTCTTGCTGTAGAAAGATAATTATCCTTTGGCGTGACCGCCTTCGAGTGCGGTGCTCAACTTACTTACAAAGCCCTGTAGCGTCAGCGGTGTCACTTCACGAGTGACTACATCCGTGGAGGGGGGGGGCAGCCCTTCAAGGCATAATGCCCTGCACAGACCCCTGTTACCTTCCCACATAATTGTGGTACCCAATTACCGACCCGATTAGGATGGACTGCTGAGTTGGCAGGAGCAATGTGACCCAAGTCTCTTGCTCAAGGAGATCACTCTTGCTGTATTTGTTCTACTACTAAACTTAAGCCTACATGTAACAGCACAAAAATTTGGATATTCCGCTCGTCTCCATTGGTGGACCCACCCCGCTTCTGGGTCTACTAATTTTTGATACCCCAATGTCCAAACACGGGACCAATATTTTCTGGTCAAAAAGTAGCGTAAAGTAAACTAGTTGTCTTGTTAACAGTTCAGTATAGAATAGCTTAGATTCATCCAAAAACTTGCTTAAATACTAAAATAATACACTCACTAAAGAGATTTTGGCCTAAAATAAAATATAGTGCATCACATGTTGAATTAAAGAAAGAAGATTTCGTTTACACCACGCACTCCACTCGTTAATGTTTCATAAAGGCAGAAACTAACTTGTGGAGACAATTTGGATGCTTTATCCTGAGTAGTGATGAATTTGGTGGCGATAAGAGCAAAGCCATCCTTGGCCGCGAATCGGTTAATGAGGTTGATCAGATAGCCATAGGTGGGCTGGGCGTAGGAGAAGATGTTGCTCTTGGGCGGCGCGGCGGGGATCTTGTCTGAGCCACCGTACTCTTGCTCCCACTTCATCTCATCCCAGCTCTTGCTGCGGTTCTTCTGGTGATATTCCATCTTTGGGTTGAATGCCTATAATATGTACATTCGGCATGAATTTTTTCGTTTTCGTATTTCAAGTGACGCACGCAGTTTTTGTCTGTTAGACTTAAACTTCCGTATGAGGAAGGGATTGGATTGGACCCTCCAACATAGATAGCGCGGGCAGAGTTCAGAACCACCCAGCAAAAATGGGTGAAAAGGTACTTTAGTCGAAAATTTCGTTAAATTACTTGCGCCTTAGCACATTCATGAAGTTGTGTAGTGTGTCTGTACCTTTGCCAGCACATCCATGTGTGTGTGTGTGTATGTACCTTTGCCAGCACATCCATGTGTGTGTGTACCTTTGCCAGCACATACATGTGCGTATGTGTGGGTGTGTGTGTGTGTGTACCTTTGCCAGCACATACATGTGCGTGTGTGTGTGTGTACCTTTGCCAGCACATCCATGTGTGTGTGTGTGTGTACCTTTGCCAGCACATCCATGGAGGTGTGCTGAATGGCGGGCTGTGCCAGCTGGGCCACCACCACGTCCACCAGCAGACTCAGCATCAGCCAGATGCCCTCGTGTACGCCCGCGTCCCAGCGCTGCAACTCCGTGCCACTGCTCAGCAACTAAAACACAACACACACACACTGCGTTCACTCAGCTACTGTCAACAATAACTATTGCCAGGAGACAATACTCTCTAAGACAAAAACAGTGCCCTCGAATTGATTGAACACTGTATATAATAGCTCACCTTCTCAAAGCACTCTGGCATGCATTGCTCCAAAAAACGCCGGCAGCTATCGTCGGATGTTGCCAAGCCTAAAAAATATATATATACTAGCTACCGTCAGATAAATGTCTATTTGGATTAGCACCCTTCCAGTTAGAACATCAGAACACCCGTAGAAGACCATGTACTAATAATAGGTTTGCAGGGAATTAAAACTAATGAAACCTTCTTTGGCGAGTCGGGCGGCGGCAATGAGACAGCGACCCAGGGACTCCTCCTTGCGATAGGGGATGTTCCACTTCTGCGTGAACACTCGGCTCTCCAGCTCGTACAAGTGGGTCGTGGGGAACTCCAGGGACTCGTCTCGCTCTAAAACAAACACCAGTATGCTGTCCATTCCATTTGTAAGCGGGGGATGTAAGGGCCCTAGCCCCCCCCCCCCCCGACATGGCATTTTTAGTCAATCAAGGGGGAGAGTCTCCAAAATACGACCGAAGAAGCCCTCGCCCCCCCTTTGAAATGTCATTTTTAGTCAATCAAGGGGGAGAGTCTCCAAAATACGACCGAAGAAGCCCTCGCCACCCCCCCCCCTTTGAAATGGCATTTTTAGTCAATCAAGGGGGAGAGTCTCCAAAATACGACCGAAGAAGCCCTCGCCCCCCCCCCCCCCGCCTTGAAATGGCATTCTTAGTCGATCAAGGGGAAGAGTCTGCAAACTCCAAAATGAGACCGAAGAAGCCCTCCCTCTAAATTTTGACCTTGTTACATGTATATATTATACTCCCTGACCACTCCCTTGCCTAACACTAGTCCTAACCCGTCCGTCCCTCTTTACCTGCACTAGTGCCTGGGTCATGGTTGGGACTGGCGGTTCCGTCTCCGTCCCTCATCTCCACGTCGTCTAGTCCGGGCTTCTCGTTGGTCAGCAGGGCCACGGCATCATTGATGTCATTCTAAAAAAATATTGGCAAAGTGAAAATACCTCTGAATTTTACGTCAAGGTAGAAACGGTCTAGCTATTATATACCCTCCCATTGGTACGGTTGCTCAGCCCATTGCCCGTGGCATCAAATCAATGGTGATCACTGGAAGGGCCCCCAAAACTGAATCCCATTTCCCATCCGGACCTTTACTGCCATCAATTCAATCAATCCTTTGATTCGATTTCTATTTTCAAACATTCCTACTCCGCGGCCCATTTGGCTCTACTGTGTCTTTTACATGAATTTAAAACTATCGATTTTCCGCCACTACATTCAGTCGATACTGAATTGTACGCACTCGTGACATCCTGAGGGCCCTGCGAATGTCGTTGAGATCCGGGAAGCCCATGGCCTGCAGCATCTCCACATAGCTCTCGTCGGGGATAGTGGCGTCCATCCAAGCTCAAAACTACTCCTCGTGCTTCATTTCATATATTCAATCTGAAACACTAGACCCATCATGTCAGCGCCAGTGGTGTAGCTACAATGGTGTAGCCAGGCGGTGCCGATTTGGGCTTGGGCCCCCCTCGGATAAAAAATTTGGGTCGCGCAGTAGACTCCCCTCACCCCCGGGTAGACTAACCTCAAAAAATTTTTGGGAATAAGGCATGTTAGCCCCTCCCTCAACTCGATCCTGGCTACGCTACTGTGCTACTGTGTAGCTAGGGAAAAGTTCGGGGGAAGGTATGACTTTTTGAATATTTGAAATTTGTTAAAATGAGCTTCGATTTCACTCTGGTCGAAAAATAGCATGGCTTGAATAAACGAGCAATATCTAAAATTTTAACACACTAAAAAATCTTAGTTAATATACCGCCACAACCTTTTTCTAGCTACGCTACTGTGCTAATCAGAAAGTAAATATTTCCAGTCTTCTCACTGGTTTCAAATTTGCACTCCGTGAAGTCGCATTGCTGATGTATGTATGTATGTATGTATGTATGTATGTATGTAATGTATGTATGGTGGTGTAATTTAATCGTAGAAATACTCCTCGGCTTTGTATTTCACTACATCTAATGTACTAACTGTATTCGTTTCTATCGTTTTTTCTATGATATTCTACACCTTAATTTTTGCTTCATAACTTGTGTTTGTGGCGTATGCCAATTTCTGTTATTTTATGATTAGTGTTGGGATTTTTTTCGAAACGTACCCGAACCCGAACCCGAACCATTCGTACCCGAACCACCCGAACCCGAACCATACATGTAGTTGGGGGGGATGGGGGGAAGACCCCCCCCAAAAAAAATTCGGTCCCGGGGATCATTATAGCATAGTATGTCCTTTTAGGATTTTATGCTGGTAACCTGTTTGACGTTGTCCTTCTTTCTAATAAATCAATCAATCATTGTTGCATAAACTTAATAGCTCAAAATAATAACAAGGAATATAACCCATAGAGTAGAAGGGGTCTGGGGGCGGCAGCCCCCAGCAAAACTAATTATCAATTTTTAATTTTTAGGACCAATTCGGTCAACTGGAGAGGTATCGGAAGTTTTTTTCGGCCGGACGATAAAAACCAAAGGGAGGACCCATGTGTAAAAATTTACTGGGAAAAATTTTCTCAAAAAATTGGTTGTTTGAAAAATATGAAGTTCATTCTACTATTCTAGTATTTATTCTACTAAAAATGTTTATGATCTTTAGAAATTTTAAAAAAATCAGTATAAAAATTTTGTAATTTGGTCAGAAAATTTAGGTACCCGAACTGACTTGTATTGGGGCTTCAATTTCAGTGGCCTTTTCTTTTATGTGCGAGTTTAATTAAAAAATTGAGTAAGTCTGAGTTGAGTTTCACAACTGTAGAAGCATTTTGGCCTGCGTTTCTTGGATGGGTCAGAATCGACCCGTATTTTTTTTCCCCGCGACCGTATTTTTTTTCCCCCAAAATGGGGGTAAAAAAAATACGTTTATTTTTCGATTTATATAAAATTAGTAATGCAGAGAAAAAAGGTTAATATGTCGTTTTGTAGAGCAACTCCGCGAGGTATTGTTGGAAAAAAGTTTGCCCGAGAAACTTAATCCAGGAAAGCAAAAAAACCTTGTACTCATATTTTGTATTTTTTTTACCCCATCTGACTATACCCTTAACTGACTTGTACCCGAACCCGAACCCGAACCGTACCCGAACCCGAACTTTCGTCCCAACACTATTTGTGATGTTTTGTTTTTGCGTGGAAAACAGCGTACAAAGAACTATATATATATAGCGCAAAAAACAAAAAAGTAAATCTTAGTGTTAGTGTTAGGTTGCGAATTCCAGCCAAAGTGTTAGTGCTTAGCGCTAAAGCTTAGCGGAGTTTAAGTATATATGTGAATAACACTTAGCGCTTATAACTTGGCGAAACAGTTAGTGTCGGTGTTAGGTTGTGAATTCCAGCCTATGTGATGAGCTTTGTATGCCGAGGAGCTACGCCTGGAATCAGCATCAAGTGCAGTTGGGTGGGGGGGGGGGGAATAGTGGACCATTTTTTGAAGTAGAGCACCTTGAGGGAAGCATTTTTTGTAATAGAACCCCTATCCACAAATTTGGATTTTCTGAACTATGATACCTTGAAAATGGCATTTTCAGCGTTGGATTGCATTTGAAGTGAACATAGGCCAAAGTTCAAAGCCAAAAATGGCTATAATCTGGGTTTTTTTTTCGCCAGGAAGCTTTAGCAAAGTGGCTAAAAGATCCGAAGATTTTTTAGCCAATATTAAAATTTTTTAGCTACGTTTTTAAAGCATTTATTTAGCTTCAATTCACTTCAATTTGAATTTTTTCACAAGTGACTATGCAGTGGCACCCACAGAAAAAAGTTTCGGAGGGGAAATACTTGGAAAGAATGGATTAAAAAATACACTTTTTGCCATTTTAACGCAAAAATTCGCATTGCAAATGCAGGACCATTAAGCCACAGAGTCGCAAGGATTTTGCGGCGGACTGTAAGTATATATCTTATATGCGGTCAGTGGCGTACCCAGAAAACAATTTCGGGGAAAATGACTTGCAGGGGACTGGGGGCAGCAGCCCCCAGAAAAAAATTGGAGATTTTTTCAATTTTTAGTCCGAATTTGGTCAACTGGAGACGTATCAGAAATTTTTTTCAGGAATCTGAAAAATTAAAACAAAAGATGCGAACAACGAACGTCACGTCAGACAGTATATTACAGACGTAAATGCAGCATAATATATACTCGTGTAAACACGCATAGGCTTTGATGAATTGCAGTAACAAAGAAAAGTAAGCCACACAGTCGCAAGGGTCTGGGTCTCAATTTGTTTATAAATGCTAAGGTGTCGTATTTTGGCGAACCGCATGAACCAGGAAGTGTCTGGGATTGGTATTGTAGCAGTTCCCAGTGGGAGGCCGAAACTTTCTTTATGTATTCCGAAATACCCACGCTTGACGGATCGAAATGACTCACCAAACGTGGTTTGTAAAAGTTTTCAGTAAACGAAGTAACTTAACAAACTGATCCTGCAAAATTGAACAACAGAAAGATAAAATACTTGACTGGATCACTTTGTTAAATGAAACATTGTTGGGGTGTATGGGTGTAAGTTGTAGTCACAAGGAAATTTTTTGCGTCTAATGGTAAAAAACGGTCAATTGGGGACGCATAGGAAAATTTTTTGAATTTTTGACAAAATTTGGTGAATTGGAGAGTTATCAGAAAATTTTTCTGCCGAATTTGTTTTAGCAAATTGGCTAAAACGACCAAAAAAGTTTTAGCAAACTCTCAAAAATTTTCGCCAATGCTAACGTTTTGGCCCAAAAAAAACCCAGGCTATAATCTTTGTTTTTGGATAGTTTTGAGTGCGTTATGATGTTTTAAGGCATCGTCTAGGCTTAGTTGGCAGGATTTTTTTCTGAAAATTTAGATTTTTTATTGCCTAAGCCTGAACCTAAGTATGAAGCCTAAGCCCCATACTAAGCCCTAAGCCCTAAGCCTAAGCAGAAGCCTAAATTAAGACCAAGTTTGAATTTGGTCAAAAATTGGACGTTTCTGGCGAATTTGGCCAAGTCTTCGGCAGGAACCCGGTCAAAGAGCCTTTGTTTTGATTCTAAAAAATTGCAAACAATAATATGACACCATTTAGACACGATTAGAACGGAAAAAACAAGGGCTTCAGAAAAAAATTGCGAAAGCATCCCTCACTGAGGCTTCAGATTTCGGGGGGTCGTATCTCAGAAAATCGAAAACATGAAATAGGGGTTCTTGTAGCAAAAATGCTTTCCCCAAGCTGATATACTAAAAAAAAGGTCCACTATCCCCCCAACTGCATTTATGCATTTAACCCGGATTCTCTAGGCTGAGCTGGCAAGATTTTTCCTAAAAATTTCGATTTTTTAGTACCTAAGCCAGAGCCTAAGCCTAAACCGGAACGTAAGCCTAAGCCTAGGCCTAAATTGAGGCCAGTTTGAATATTCAAATTCAAATTAATTAATTAATGGTCAAAAATTGGACGCTTCTGGTTACACAGGAAGAAAAAGGTGCATCCGAAAAGGGTGCAAAAAGAGTGAGAAAAATTTCTCACTGGATTCGGAGAGCAAAGTTGCACTCGTTTCTCACTCGTTTCTCACCCGTTTCACACTTTTTATCACTAAATTCTGACTTTTTCTCACTCTTTTCCCACGCATCCGAAACCAGTGAGAAAAATAGTCGGAAGCAAACTCTCACTCTTTTCGCACACTATTCTCACTCTATTAACACTCTTTTATCACTGCTTTCACACTCTTTTCTCACTCTAGCTAGTCAGCGCAGTAATAATTCTCACTGTTTTCTCACTATTTTATCACTCAATTCACACAGATTTTTCACTGTTTTCTCACTCAATTCGTACTATTTTCTCATTCTTTTCACACTACTTTCTCACTCTTTTCTCACTCCAGCTAGACAGCGCTGAACAAATTCTCACTCAATTCGCACTATTTTCTCACTCAATTCGCACTATTTTCTCACTCTTTTCACACTACTTTCTCTTTTCTCACTCCAGCTAGACAGCGCTGAACAAATTCTCACTCAATTCCCACTATTTTCTCACTCAATTCGCACTATTTTCTCACTCTTTTCACACTACTTTCTCACTCTTTTCTCACTCCAGCGAGACAGCGCTGAACAAATTCTCACTCAATTCCCACTATTTTCTCACTCAATTCGCACTATTTTCTCACTCTTTTCACACTACTTTCTCACTCTTTTCTCACTCCAGCGAGACAGCGCTGAACAAATTCTCACTCTTTTCACACTATTATCTCACTGTTTTCTCACGAAATTTATGCCCTATTGCACTCTTGTGGTTTGTCGATTAGATATAGATTTTGTTACATGAATCAGTCGATACTTGGTTTGTCGGTATCAATATTGGTATATACGTACGTACATACATATGTCATATCGTTGCATCAGTATTTTCTGAATACATATAATATTGTACATTAGCAATATTAAGCTAAATTGTGTATTGGCGCAGTGCGAACAACTTACAATTACTATAATACTAACAAAACAGTGATTCGTGGAGCTGAAGCATATAATTACCCTTTTGTAGGTTTACGCACTAGCTTAATCATAAAGTCTACAACATTAAACTAAGGTATAACATAAACGAAAAATTGATAACTTACCAGGTATATTTATACCAAGTTGCTAAAATGCTAATAGCCGCAATATCTTCAATTAAAGGTAAAAAAGCTCTTGTTCAAGTTAAAAAGACAGCAGCCACGTGTAAATAGCAACAGTGTGACACAAGAAGAATTTGATTGTGTGAAATATTTATCACTGGTTTCACCATCCAAAAATAGTGAGAAAAGGGTTCTAAACCAGCGAGAAAACAGTGTTAAATAAGTGTAACAATAGTGCGAAACGAGCCGGAAAATTTCTCACTCGTTTCGCACTAGTTTCTTACTTTGAAGCACAGCCGGGAAGAGTGGGAAAAGAGTGAGAAAATTTTCTCACTTATTTCTCACTCGTCGGCTTCAGCGTAGAGTAACAAAAGAGTGCAAAACGAGTGAGAAAATTTTCTCACTCTTTTCCTACTACTGCGGACTTTGGCGTAGAGTGCGAAAACAGTGAGAAAGAAGTGAGATAATTTTATCACTCCTTTCTCACTGGTTTTTGACGTGGTAAAAAAGTGAGAATTCAGTGAGAATTTCATCCGAAATTTTTTGGACGATTTTCGAATGTGAGAATCCAGTGAGAAAATTGTTTCTGGCTACTCACCATCCGAAAAACGTCCTAAACAAGTGAGACATTTTCTCACATTTTTCGCACTGTATTTGAACGTACGAATACAGTGAGAAAGTTCAAAATTTTCTCACTCGTTTTGGACATTTTTCACACTATTGGTTTTCCTGTGTTAATTTGGCCAATTTTTCGGCAGCAACGGCGTCAAAGTGCTTCTGTTTTGATTTTACAAAATTGTAAACATTATTTCTACTGCAACTCAACACGTTTAGAACAGAAAAAACACCGGTTTCCGAAAAAAATTGCGAAAACGTCCGTCACTGAGGGTTCAGATTTCGGGAGGACATATCTCAGAAAATCTAAAAAATGAAAGTGTTTTTGAAGCAAATCTACTCAAAAAAGGTCCATTATTTCCACCCTGACATGTATGAGGGGGGGGATGGGGCCATGGGGGGACCCCTCCTCCTAAATCGAGGACCCAGGGGGAGGGTCCCCAAAATTTGGGCAAAATTTAAAAAAGGAACTTTTTGGCGAAATTTTTGCAAAATTTTGGGTATTTTTGGTCTTTCTGAGGGGAGGGTCTCCAAAATTTGGCCGGAGAGGCCCCGCCAAAATTTTCACCCCGTTACATGTATGTTTCCACTCCCCCCCTAACTGGGGGCGCTGGGGTAAATTACCACATATATATGGCCGTCCCACCTCCCTTCTCCTCACCATTCACGTACTAACCTTGTTTGTTTTTGATTTGTTTAGTTACTATTATATACCGCATTGCACAAATAAATGCTTACGGACCGTTTCATTATTAATATTTTACTTTGGTGTGGGAGTAAAACCATTGTTTGCTTGTTTGTTTTTTTGTTTGCATTTAACCCCGGAATCATGTGGATTTATTTTTTTGGAATCGAGCCAAGCCAAGAAGCCAAACATTACAATAGGAGAATGTAAAAGTTCTGGCCACTTTTCACTCTTCGTTCGCAGTTCAACAACACAGAGGTTGATATTAACTTTGGAAAATGTTTTAAATTGCAAATAATTTTTTCCCATGGTTGCGGTTTTGCGAAGATATATTGTCTAAATTTTTAAGTATGACTTTTTCATGAAATATGAATAGACATATATTGTAAATTGACTAGCTTCATTGAGCCGTATTTTTATTATTCGACTCGCGCGCGTACGTAGCTTTAGTTACAGCAAGGCTCATCACATAAACATATAAATTTCAAAATTACAAAACTAAGCCTAAGCCCTAAGCCCTAAGCTTGTTATTAACTCTGGGACCAAACCTAAGCCTAAGCCTAAGCCTAAATCCAAACTTGAGCCGATATTTGAGTGATTTTGAAAACACACACGCACACTCACACGTGTGGAGCCTTGCTGTAAGGAGAGTAAAATCGCGTACGTCAGTCAGTGGCGTACCCAGGGGGGGGGGGGGCTAGGGGGACATCAGCCCCCCCTTCGCGATTTTAGCCCCCCCTCGCGATTTCAGCCCCCCCCTTTTTTCACTTTTTTCCTGTGGTCTTCTTTGGTTTTATGACACCGCTGAAAAAAATTTTTCGGCACGTTCCCAATTGACTAAAATTACACTGAAATTTCAAAAATTTTCCAATTCAATTTTTTAATTCATTACTGCTCTAATGTATATACATGACTTATATCTGCTATGGTGCATTAATAATGAGTAATGCTGACAACTATTATTGGTATTTAGTTATATATTTTGTGTGGCTTTTAATTAAAAACCGTGTGGTGGGTGGCAGTGGCGTACCCAGGGGGGGGGCTAGGGGGACATCAGCCCCCCCCTTCGCGATTTTAGCCCCCCCCCCTCGCGATTTCAGCCCCCCCCCCCTTTTTTCACTTTTTTCCTGTGGTCTTCTTTGGTTTTATGACACCGCTGAAAAAAATTTTTCGGCACGTTCCCAATTGACTAAAATTACACTGAAATTTCAAAAATTTTCCAATTCAATTTTTTAATTCATTACTGCTCTAATGTATATACATGACTTATATCTGCTATGGTGCATTAATAATGAGTAATGCTGACAACTATTATTGGTATTTAGTTATATATTTTGTGTGGCTTTTAATTAAAAATCGTGTGGTGGGTGGAGTGGAGTGTGGAGGACGAACGTCTAAGGACAGCCCTTGTCACCCATGGTTTTTCTTCAATTTTTTCCTGTATGTATACAACGTATTTTTCAGGTTTGCTAGTCCCCCCATGGCCCGATTTTTCGTGCTTTTTTTATCTAAATACGTTAAAAGTTTGAAATATCTGACATAACAAAATCTGACTCTGAACAGACCGCTGCTACAACTATGATTTCACGACAGTCGACAAGTGTTGCTTAGAATTGGTTTTTCTATGCAATTATTATTTCAAAATTCTAAAAATACTCCAGCTTCTGGGGGGGGGCTGCCAAACCCAGACCCCTGCAACCACTCTTTTTTTACTACCAGTGTTGCTTAGAATTGCTTTTTCAATGCAAATTTTATTTCAAAATTCTAAAAAAGCTTTAGCTTCTGGGGGCTGCCGCCCCCGGTCAGACTGAAGCGGGGGGGGAAAAATTATTTTCGATTCTAATTCGCTTCCTACCCCATCTTTTAATAAAAATATGAAACCCCCATCGTCAGCCATGCCCCCAATCTGATCTCTAGCCCCCAAAATAGCTGTCGCCCCTTTTAATAAAAATCTGAAGTGAAATTATTGGTGTTAAAACCTTTGGGGGTCGAATAAGTCGGAAAAACGGCATTTTTTCGACTAATGATCCGGAGTCCCCCTATATCCCCCAAACCTAGGGGGAGTCAAAATTGAACGCTCTTTCGAATAGGCTTGTTTAGAAGTTTGTAGGATGTAAGCTTTAGCTGGAAATCAAACTTTGTCCAAAAATTAAACTTTACATAAAATTTTTTGCGCAAAATTAGATTTAGTCAAAAATACTGAATCAAATGAAAACCTGCTGTTACCATTGAAAGAGCAACTTCTAAGCTACTATATGCTGAAAAAATTTTGTAAATCGGTTCAGGCTTTGAAAAGTTACAGAACTTTTTCTGAAGCTACCAGGACCAGGCTTATTGAAGCGTTACAGCCCAAGTAAGGTTCAGTGAGAATTCCGGGCCATAGTTGCACAATTTTTCAAAATATGAAGCTAGTTGGGGTTTTTAGTGCGGTAAAAATGTTTCTGATGCTTCTTAGATGGTTTTTCCTTCAATTTAGGCCTCAGGCTTAGGCTTAGTGCTTAGGCTTAGTGCTTAGGTTTAGGCTTAGATTAGGCTTAGGCTTAGTGCTTAGGCTGAGGCTTAGTACTTAGGCTCAGGCTTAGTAGGTGGGTCAGCAAAGGTTAGTCTTAGTTGCTTGCATCAAATAAAAGGACCCTTGCTATTGTGGAATTATAAATAAAGCTGCACTTTTAAACCAAATTTGCCTGTCAGTGCCAGCTTGGTGCTGAGCATCAGTGACGTTTTCAGATCGTATTTATGGCATTCGATTTCATTATATATCGCTACTTATGACTAATGATGCATATTTTTCTAAAAAAATGTAATAAATTTAATGTCTACGCAAAAAGAAACTAAAACTTTTGATATGTAAGCTCAATTTAACTATGCATATTTCGCCTCTTTTTTTAGTTGGCAAAATTAAGAATTTTAGTATAAATGAGCTAAGTATGTTGAAAACAAAGCTGTATAAGGTATATTATTATGTGTTAATTTATGACGATCAAACTTAAGGCTGATATTACGACTGTACTGGTCATAATTTTCGATGATTAGCGCCAGTGTGTCGAAAAAACATGATTTTCGACAAAAATTGATTTTTTCGAAAAGGTATAAATCAAAGTTTTTTCGCTTGGAAAGTGCTAAAAATGAACTCAGCGCATGCGAAAACCTATAAAAACGTGTTTTCACGGTGAAAAAATATCAGTTTGAATTTTTCCCCCCCCGCCTCAGTTGCACCGCCGCCCCCAGACCCCTGCAACCACTATGATTTCACAACAACTGTTGCTTAATGTTTTTCTGCTTTATTTCATTCTAAAGCTCCAGCTTCGGGCCGCCCCCAGACCCCTGCAACCACTATGTTGTTTAAATAAAACTTTTTTGCAATAAAATTTAAATCCGTAAAAAAATTTTAAAAAGCTGAATTTACTGAATACTGCCGCGGACGGCGTGTGCGTTTTCACCCCCCCCCCCCCGGTCGTCGACCATCAGTTCAGCCCCCCCCCTTCGCGAAATCCTTGGTACGCTAGTCAGTCTGTATATATACTGTTGAAGCAGTAGCGTACCCAGGATTTCGCGAAGGGGGGGGGGGGGGGTGAACTGATGGTCGTCGACCGGGGGGGGGGGGGATTGGTGGAACGTACACGCAGTCCGCGGCAATCTGCGCAAGGTTTAGCTTTTTAGAATTTTTAAACTGATTGCATTGATATTGAAAAAATGTCTGATGTCTTACAATCATAGCGGTTGCAGGGGTCTGGGGGCGGCAGCCCCCAGAAGCTGGAGCTTTTTCAGAATTTTTAAATAAAATTTGCATTGAAAAAGCAATTCTAAGCAACACTGGTCGTAAACTCAGAGTGGTTGCAAGGGTCTGGGGGCGGCAGCCCCAGATTATTAATATTAATATTATTAATATTTTACTTTGGTGTGGGAGTAAAACCATTGTTTGCTTGTTTGTTTTTTTGTTTGCATTTAACCCCGGAATCATGTGGATTTATTTTTTTGGAATCGAGCCAAGCCAAGAAGCCAAACATTACAATAGGAGAATGTAAAAGTTCTGGCCACTTTTCACTCTTCGTTCGCAGTTCAACAACACAGAGGTTGATATGAACTTTGGAAAATGTTTTAAATTGCAAATAATTTTTTCCCATGGTTGCGGTTTTGCGAAGATATATTGTCTAAATTTTTAAGTATGACTTTTTCATGAAATATGAATAGACATATATTGTAAATTGACTAGCTTCATTGAGCCGTATTTTTATTATTCGACTCGCGCGCGTACGTAGCTTTAGTTACAGCAAGGCTCATCACATAAACATATAAATTTCAAAATTACAAAACTAAGCCTAAGCCCTAAGCCCTAAGCTTGTTATTAACTCTGGGACCAAACCTAAGCCTAAGCCTAAGCCTAAATCCAAACTTGAGCCGATATTTGAGTGATTTTGAAAACACACACGCACACTCACACGTGTGGAGCCTTGCTGTAAGGAGAGTAAAATCGCGTACGTCAGTCAGTGGCGTACCCAGGGGGGGGGGCGGGGCCCCCGGGGGACATCAGCCCCCCCTTCGCGATTTTAGCCCCCCCTCGCGATTTCAGCCCCCCCCTTTTTTCACTTTTTTCCTGTGGTCTTCTTTGGTTTTATGACACCGCTGAAAAAAATTTTTCGGCACGTTCCCAATTGACTAAAATTACACTGAAATTTCAAAAATTTTCCAATTCAATTTTTTAATTCATTACTGCTCTAATGTATATACATGACTTATATCTGCTATGGTGCATTAATAATGAGTAATGCTGACAACTATTATTGGTATTTAGTTATATATTTTGTGTGGCTTTTAATTAAAAACCGTGTGGTGGGTGGCAGTGGCGTACCCAGGGGGGGGGCTAGGGGGACATCAGCCCCCCCCTTCGCGATTTTAGCCCCCCCCCTCGCGATTTCAGCCCCCCCCCCTTTTTTCACTTTTTTCCTGTGGTCTTCTTTGGTTTTATGACACCGCTGAAAAAAATTTTTCGGCACGTTCCCAATTGACTAAAATTACACTGAAATTTCAAAAATTTTCCAATTCAATTTTTTAATTCATTACTGCTCTAATGTATATACATGACTTATATCTGCTATGGTGCATTAATAATGAGTAATGCTGACAACTATTATTGGTATTTAGTTATATATTTTGTGTGGCTTTTAATTAAAAATCGTGTGGTGGGTGGAGTGGAGTGTGGAGGACGAACGTCTAAGGACAGCCCTTGTCACCCATGGTTTTTCTTCAATTTTTTCCTGTATGTATACAACGTATTTTTCAGGTTTGCTAGTCCCCCCATGGCCCGATTTTTCGTGCTTTTTTTATCTAAATACGTTAAAAGTTTGAAATATCTGACATAACAAAATCTGACTCTGAACAGACCGCTGCTACAACTATGATTTCACGACAGTCGACAAGTGTTGCTTAGAATTGGTTTTTCTATGCAATTATTATTTCAAAATTCTAAAAATACTCCAGCTTCTGGGGGGGGGCTGCCAAACCCAGACCCCTGCAACCACTCTTTTTTTACTACCAGTGTTGCTTAGAATTGCTTTTTCAATGCAAATTTTATTTCAAAATTCTAAAAAAGCTTTAGCTTCTGGGGGCTGCCGCCCCCAGACCCCTGCAACCACTATGATTTCACAACAACTGTTGCTTAGAAATGGTTTTTCAATGCAAAATTTATTTCAAAATTCTAAAAAGCTCCAGCTTCTGGGGGCTGCCGCCCCCAGACCCCTGCAACCACTATGTTGCGTAAATAAAACTTTTTTGCAATATCAATGAAATCAGTAAAAAAATTTTAAAAAGCTGAACTTTCTGCAGACTGCCGCGGACTGCGTGTGCGTTTTCACCCCCCCCCCCCGGTCGTCGACCATCAGTTCAGCCCCCCCCTTCGCGAAATCCTTGGTACGCTAGTCAGTCTGTATATATACTGTTGAAGCAGTAGCGTACCCAGGATTTCGCGAAGGGGGGGGGCTGAACTGATGGTCGTCGACCGGGGGGGGGGGGGGGTGGTGGAACGTACACGCAGTCCGCGGCAATCTGCGGAAGGTTTAGCTTTTTAGAATTTTTAAACTGATTGCATTGATATTGAAAAAATGTCTGATGTCTTACAATCATAGCGGTTGCAGGGGTCTGGGGGCGGCAGCCCCCAGAAGCTGGAGCTTTTTCAGAATTTTTAAATAAAATTTGCATTGAAAAAGCAATTCTAAGCAACACTGGTCGTAAACTCAGAGTGGTTGCAAGGGTCTGGGGGCGGCAGCCCCCAGAAGTTGAAGCTTTTTTAGAATTTTGAACTAAAATTTGCATTGAATAAGCAATTCTAAGCAACACTGGTCCTAAAATCAGAGTGGTTGCGGGGGTCTGGGGGCGGCAGCCCCCAGAAGCTGGAGCATTTTTAAAATTTTGAAATAATATTTGCATTGAAAAACCAATTCTAAGCAACACTTGTCGTGAAATCATACAAACTTGATTGACTTGACTAGTAACTTGTCGCGCAGTTTCAGAGGTCTGAGGGCGGCTGCCTCCATGAAAAAAAGTGAGAATTTTTTCTTTTTAGGCAAATTTAGTGAATTGGAGACGTATCATAAGATTTTTTTGGAAGGTCCATAAAAGCTAAATGGGGGAAGACATCCTTGTTTAAAAATTTGTCTGAACATTGAATAAACCCACCGAGATGACACCGGAAAGCGAAGTAAAGTCCGCGCGGTGGTTCCGGAGGGAAGCGGCCTCCGGAAAAAATTTTTCGATTTGAGAGCAAATCTCATCAATTTACGGCTGCAAAAATTAGCCCATGGGGGGACTAGCACACCTGAAAAATACGTTCTGTACTGGAAAAAAAATGAAGAAAAAACCATGTGTGACTAAGGCTGTCCTTAGACGTTCGCCCTCCACTCTTGACTCGTCTTGACATTCGCCTTTCGCCCATTTTTGACTGGTTTTATGCCCAATAAATTCTTCTTCACTCCACCAACCGCACGGTTTTTAATTAAAAGCCACACAAAATATATAACTTAATACCAATAATAGTTGTTAGCATTACTCATTATTAATACAACATAGCAGATATGTTATGTATATACATTAGAGCAGTAATGAATTGGGGGCGAGATCCCCTCGAAAGAAAATTTTGGGAAATTTTTGAAATTTCAGTGTCATTTTGGTCAATTGGGGACGTGCCGGAAAATTTTTTCAGTGGTGTCATAAAACCAAAGGGGGACCACAGGAAAAATGTGAAAAAGGGGGGGGGGGCTGAAATCGCGTAGGGGGGGGGGCTAAAACCGTGAAGGGGGGGGGCTGATGTCCCCCTATTGGCCCCCCCCCCCCCCCCCTGGGTACGCCAGTGTGTTGAAGCCAACCCGTCCGCAGCATCAAAACGCACCGAAATCGCAGGCCAAATTGCAGTCTGGTGTTGAAAACGCTGCGGAGAAATCAAGATGCAAGCGTTCCGCAGTGAAAATGCTGCGTCTGTTCAGACAGTGCGTTTTGTCACAACGCGAAAACGCGGCAAAATCGCAGCGTGTGAATCGGCCTTAAGGTGCGTGGCGCTCCTGAAATGTGGGTTTTGGCCATTATTTTGAAAATGCGCAAAAATAACAATATATCGTAAGAACAAAAGTTGTTCAGGATTAAATTTCCTTTAATTTGATGTGCATATCACATGAAAATTTTTTGAACATTTTCGAGCTTTTTCAGTAAGAAAAATAGATTTTCACGGAAATAGCTTTACAAGGCAGTGTATTTACACGTGTGTAATGATTTTGGAAGATTGAAAAACACTAGCAGCTGTGTTTTTCTTGAACATTTTACAAATTTTCGGCGTTTTATTGAGTGTGGTGCAATTTTTTTGTAAAATAAGACAATATTTTCTGCACGATGTTGAAAAGAAGTGCGTGTGAATACAAACGCAAATTTTCAGCTTGCGCCTTCAAAAAATTGGCTCAGCGAGGAAAGGTAAAATTTGGCACATAAATGCACCTTGTTGTGTTCGAGCGGTCGCAAAATTTGATTTTGAGCTAATCGATACTATTTGAGAATTTTAGTTAAATTTACGTTTTTCGAAAATCGTGATTTTGGTGTTTTTCAATATATCAATAATATTCATCAAAAATGACTTTGCGATCGCTCGATCACGTTAAGGGGAACAAAATGAGCTATTAATTGTGCAACAGCTACTTACTTGCGAAGAGAAAATCGCAAGCCGAAATTCCACTCACGTTTGGTCTACAGTGCATGTGCACTTGTATCAATCAACTTCTTTTTTTGTATTTAGGCATACTTTTACAACGGCTTGCCATTGTGTATCCAAAATTGGCCCCAAACTGCCGTTTTTCGAAAAGTCACATTTCAGGAGCGCCACCTTAAGGTGGCACTCCTGAAATATGGGTTTTGGCCATTATTTTGAATATGCGCAAAAATAACCATACATCGTAAGAACAAAAGTTGTTCATACTTAAATTTCCTTCAATTTGATGTGCATATCTGACTGTGTCAGTTATTATTTTTGTGGCTTATTTACTCCTGACAATTTAGTTTTACCTAGATTTGCACGAAGAACCCATCTGTCGTTGGATAATATTGACTTCTCTGTTGAAGTCGTGTCCATGATGCTCAGTAAGTTTTCGTCTGGTCCGGATAATATACCAACTGTAATTCTAAAGAAATGCTCAGATGAACTTGTTAAGCCATTCAGGGGGGGGGGCTACCCAGGTCAAAAATCAAAGTTATCCAATTTTGCTTATTTTCACATATGTTACTCCCCCAAGGTACCCCAACCTCAGATAAGAACAATTAAGCTTGAAGGTGCACTTTTGGTTTGGTGCCTATGTCAGTGTATTTACATAGGCAAAAGCACGCAAAAAAGCCTAAAAGTAGCCCTTAGATGGACAGTTCCAACACAAACCACATCAAGCCAATCAAGCTGAAACTTGGCATAGCAGTAGCTCACATGTATGCGCAAAATCGTATGATCCAAATTTTCGATATGTATTTTCAATTCTAAAATCGATTGCGAAATGTGAAAAAATGGCCGTTTTTTGGGCCCGCCAAATTTGAGTGATTTTACATTTGGCGTCACTGCTCAGGCCATGGGCAAAAATTTAAAAAAATGGATCATAGAGGTTGAGATATGACATTAGGCTATCGAATCATGTAAAAATCAGCTTCGTCAGTATTAACAAAAATTTCGAGTATATAAAGGAACGCTTTGTGAGCACAAAAAACTTTTTTCTGCGCCTATAATTTACACGTAAAATTGAATTTTTGGGCGCCCCTAGTGAAAAAATGGCAAAAGCATTGGTTCCAGTTTGTTACATCTGCGACGCGCCTTCCCTGGGGCTACATTGTGTGCAAATTTGAAGCGAATCGGAGAATCTAAAATTTTCACTTATACCGGTAGCCCCCCCCCCTTAAGTAGGTTATTTTCTACATGTTTTGAAATGGGAACTCTGCCGAGGGATTGGGTATGTGCGAATATCACTCCACTATACAAGGGCTCGGGACCTACTAGCTCACCATCAAACTACAGGCCAATCTCGTTAATTTCAGCAGTTGGTGAAGTAATGGAATGTTGTGTGAAAGAAGGTATGTTGTCCTATCTAATTGATAATAATTTGTTGAGCCATCAACAACATGGATTTCTTCCGAAACATTCTACTTTGACCGGTTTACTGGAGTGCCTCAATGATTGGATGTCAAACATAGAGAGAAGTGACTTTACTGACGTTGTGTACATCGACTTAAGTAAAGCTTTTGACTCACTGTAGTTCACTCGAAATTATTATTGAAGTATGCAGCATATGGTTTTTCAGGTAAGTTATTGCTCTATCTTGAATCGTTTCTGAGTAATCGTTTGCAGCGTGTTCGGGTCGGCTCAAGCTACTCAGAGTCGAAAAAGGTAAGTGGCGGTGTTCCGCAAGGCTCTGTTCTTGGTCCGTTACTGTTTTTGATTTATATAAACGATATGCCGGAGGTTTTTCATTCATGTCGTGTGATTTTTCTTTCAGGTAATTTTTCTTCAAAATTTTTTTTGTGAATGTATGCAGACTATGCTAAGATATACCAGGTACGTCAAAGACTTCAAAACTGTGCACTTGGTTTGCAGCGTGATTTAATATCATTTCAAATATGTACATAGTGACGAGTGGCTGTTACGTATAAACGGACAAAAGTGTTCATTGTTGAATATTGGATGGAATGTGGGGCAAGGTAACACCTTATACTATCGCTAATGACGGTATTGTTGTTGAAAACTGTGTCAAGGATCTGGGAGTATGGATGGGAAGTAATTTGAATTTTTCAGAACATTGTGCCAAAATTGTTTCAAACGCCTCTCGCAGGGTTGGTCTCATACTGCGTGCATTCAGCTCGCGTGACTTAACTTTTATGTGTAAAATGTATGTGGCATATGTTCGTCCATTGCTAGAGTATAACTCTAAAGTATGGTCCCCTGTATATTTGAAAGATGTTGATACAGTAGAAAGAGTTCAAAGAAAATTTCTGAAACTAATTCGGGGCATTTCAAATTGCTGTTATCAAGAGAGACTCCGCATTTTTGGCCTTCAGTCGCTTGAGTTAAGGAGGCTAAATAAAAATGTAGTGTTGTGACTTTTTTTTGTTTGCACCTGTTGTGGAAAATAGGGGAAATGGGCTTAAGGTGGTAGTTGGTATGTTTTTCAGGTTTTTATAACGTGCAATAACAAGAGATCCACTTATTTTTTAATGTTAACCGCCAAAAACGACACAAATTAGCTTATTTTGTTCAAAAACTGCTATTTTTTTGACCCGAGAAGATGTAAGTAGCATAGACGATGTATATACTAGGTTTAGACGAGTTGGGAATTTCAGCGCCGAGCCGACCCCAAATTTTGGGTCCTTCCTCCCACCCTTTGGTTCTTCGATTTAGGAGGGGACCCCCATCCCTCCCTCAAAACAAACTGAAAAAAAAAAAACCCTCCTAACTCCCTACTGGAATTGGGGGCCCAAACTCAACCCCTTTAATCTTTGTGTGTTTAGTCTTGTTTTTGGGCGGCTGTGTCAAATTGGTCATCATGCGCATGATTAAAACACGAATTGCTTTTGCCATTTTTTTGTGGGGCACCAAAATCCTAGCATTTTTATTTGGGCATTTTCAGACAAACGCCAGTCTCTGTTTGTTTTTTGGTTAGTTGTATTCATTTGCTTTGTTCGTTCATTATGTCTTTTTTGTATTCATGTATAAGCGTTCTTTATATATTTATATTTATATATATATATATATATATATATATATATATATATATATATATATATATATATATATATATATATATATATATATATATATATATATATATATATATATATATATATATATATATATATATATATATATATATATATATATATATATATATATATATATATATATATATATATATATATATATATATATATATATATATATATATATATATATATATATATATATATATATATATATATATATATATATATATATATATATATATATATATATATATATATATATATATATATATATATATATATATATATATATATATATATATATATATATATATTTATATATATATGATTTTTATATATATATATGTGTGCTATATATAGTTTCAACTTGATTGGCTTTATATATTTTGTGTTGGATATATATATCATATATAGATATTTTTAGGCATTTTTGCGTATTTTTATATATGTAAATACATTTATATATATATATATATATATATCTATATATATATATATATATATGTATATATATATGATGTTTGTGTATATATATATATATATATATATATATATATATATATATATCGGATGATATATATATTTATGATATGTATATATATATATATATATATATATATATATATATTTATATACATATATATTTTTTTCTGTATATATATATTTATATATATATTTATATATTTTTTTCTCTCTATATATATATATATATATATATTATATATATATATATATATATATATATATATATATATATATATATATATATATATATATATATATATATATATATATATATATATATATATATAGATCCCTCATACATAATACAGAACCACAGAATAACCGCAACAGAGCAAAGAAACAACAACCAAACCAAACCCAAACTCTCATATTCAACCCCAAAAGAAAAACAAAAAGCCCACAACATCACGGCAAAAGCAATTCGTGTTTTAATCATGCGCATGATGACCAATTTGACACAGCCGCCCCAAAAACAAGACTAAACACCGCAAAGAAAAGAAGTAAGGTTGACGTTCAGCACACAATACAAATAGGAAGTATGAAGGATTCTATTTATATACATGTATGTATGAGGGAGGGATGGGGGTCCTCTCCTAAATCGAAGAACCAAAGGGTGGGGGGAAGGACCCCAAAATTTGGGGTCGGCTCGGCACTGAAATTCCCGGCTCGGTCTAACCCTAGTATATACATGGTCTATGCTTCTGCTTCATGCTTCTCGGGTCAAAAAAATAGCAGTTTTTGAACGAAATATGCTAATTTGTGTCGTTTTTGGCGGTTAACATTAAAAATAAGTGCATCTCTTGTTATTGCACGTTATAAAAACTGTCGAAAACGTAACTACCACCTTAAGCCCATTTCCCCTATTTCCCACAACAGGTGCAAACAGAAAAAAGTCATCAAAATTTATGTTGACTAAATGATGCATGATCTTATACACCAACACTACATCTTTCTTTAGCCTCCTTAACTCAAGCGACTGAAGGCCACAAATGCGGAGTCTCTCTTGATAACAGCAATTTGAAATGCCCCGAAATTTTCTCTGAACTCTTTCTACTGTATCAACATCTTTCAAATATACAGGGGACCATACTTTAGAGTTATACTCTAGCAATGGACGAACATATGCCACATACATTTTACACATAAAAGTTAAGTCACGCGAGCTGAATGCACGCAGTATGAGACCAACCCTGCTAGAGGCGTTTGAAACAATTTTGGCACAATGTTCTGAAAAATTCAAATTACTTCCCATCCATACTCCCAGATCCTTGACACAGTTTTCAACAACAATATCGTCATTAGCGATAGTATAGGTGTTACCTTGCCCCACATTCCATCCAATATTCAACAATGAACACTTTTGTCCGTTTATACGTAACAGCCACTCGTCACAACATATTTGAAATGATATTAAATCACGCTGCAAACCAAGTGCACAGTTTTGAAGTCTTTGACGTACCTGGTATATCTTAGCATAGTCTGCATACATTCACAAAAAAAATTTTGAAAGAAAAATTACCTGAAAGAAAAATCACACGACATGAATGAAAAACCTCCGGCATATCGTTTATATAAATCAAAAACAGTAACGGACCAAGAACAGAGCCTTGCGGAACACCGCCACTTACCTTTTTCGACTCTGAGTAGCTTGAGCCGACCCGAACACGCTGCAAACGATTACTCAGAAACGATTCAAGATAGAGCAATAACTTACCTGAAAAACCATATGCTGCATACTTCAATAATAACTTCGAGTGAACTACAGTGAGTCAAAAGCTTTACTTAAGTCGATGTACACAACGTCAGTAAAGTCACTTCTCTCTATATTTGACATCCAATCATTGAGGCACTCCAGTAAACCGGTCAAAGTAGAATGTTTCGGAAGAAATCCATGTTGTTGATGGCTCAACAAATTATTATCAATTAGATAGGACAACATACCTTCTTTCACACAACATTCCATTACTTCACCAACTGCTGAAGTTAACGAGATTGGCCTGTAGTTTGATGGTGAGCTAGTAGGTCCCGAGCCCTTGTATAGTAAAGTGATATTCGCACATACCCAATCCCTCGGCAGAGTTCCCATTTCAAAACATGTAGAAAATAACCTACTTAAGGGGGGGGGGGCTACCGCTATAAGTGAAAATTTTAGATTCTCCGATTCGCTTCAAATTTGCACACAATGTAGCCCCAGGGATGGCGCGTCGCAGATGTAACAAACTGGAACCAATGCTTTTGCCATTTTTTTACTAGGGGCGCCCAAAAATTCAATTTTACGTGTAAATCATAGGCGCAGAAAAAAGTTTTTGTGCTCACAAAGCGTTCCTTTATATACTCATCCTGATATAATACATATCGAAAATTTGGATCATACGATTTTGCGCATACATGTGTGCTATGCCAAGTTTCAGCTTGATTGGCTTGATGTGGTTTGTGTTGGAACTGTCCATCAAGGGCTACTTTTAGGCTTTTTTGCGTGCTTTTGCCTATGTAAATACACTGACATAGGCACCGAACCAAAAGTCCACCTTCAAGCTTAATTGTTCTTATCTGAGGTTGGGGTACCTTGGGGGAGTAACACATGTGAAAATAAGCAAAATTGGATAACTTTGATTTTTGACCTGGGTAGCCCCCCCCCCTTAATGGCTTAACAAGTTCATCTGAGCATTTCTTTAGAATTACAGTTGGTATATTATCCGGACCAGACGAAAACTTACTGAGCATCATGGACACGACTTCAACAGAGAAGTCAATATTATCCAATGACAGATGGGTTCTTCGTGCAAATCTAGGTAAAACTAAATTGTCAGGAGTAAATAAGCCACAAAAATAATAACTGACACAGTCAGATATGCACATCAAATTGAAGGAAATTTAAGTATGAACAACTTTTGTTCTTACGATGTATGGTTATTTTTGCGCATATTCAAAATAATGGCCAAAACCCATATTTCAGGAGTGCCACCTTAAGGTGGCGCTCCTGAAATGTGACTTTTCGAAAAACGGCAGTTTGGGGCCAATTTTGGATACACAATGGCAAGCCGTTGTAAAAGTATGCCTAAATACAAAAAAAGAAGTTGATTGATACAAGTGCACATGCACTGTGTGTAGACCAAACGTGAGTGGAATTTCGGCTTGCGATTTCTCTTCGCAAGTAAGTAGCTGTTGCACAATTAATAGCTCATTTTGTTCCCCTTAACGTGATCGAGCGGTCGCAAAGTCATTTTTGATGAATATTATTGATATATAGAAAAACACCAAAATCACGATTTTCGAAAAACGTAAATTTAACTAAAATTCTCAAATAGTATCGATTAGCTCAAAATCAAATTTTGCGACCGCTCGAACACAACAAGGTGCATTTATGTGCCAAATTTTACCTTTCCTCGCTGAGCCAATTTTTTGAAGGCGCAAGCTGAAAATTTGCGTTTGTATTCACACGCACTTCTTTTCAACATCGTGCAGAAAATACTGGCCCGTATTCACATACTAAGTGTAACGCTTAAACTTAGTGTTTGCACTTAGTGTTAGCGCTTATAAGCGCTAAGTGTTATTCACATACTTAGTGTTTATTTAAGCGCTTAGCAAACACTAACGCTTAACTTAGCGTTTCAATTTTGTATTCACATACTTAAAATTTAGTGTTTGGCTTAGAATTAAGCGCTTAAGTTTAGGGACCTCGGGAGCTCCCTAAGCGCTAAGCGCTTAGTTAGTGGATGGTGTGGGGTAGGGGTGGGGAGAGTGGGGGAGGTTCTTGGCCGCCATGGGAAGGAAGGGCATGCAAGGGCAATTTAGGATATATTAGTAACATTTTCCGACCAATTCGATCCATTTTGCTCGTTTAATCGCCAAAAATAAAAAATGCACTTTGTTGTCCAAATTCGTTTTTTTACATTTTTGAGTAGAGCATCTTAATCGAAGTAATTTTTCTTCAAGAACTTCTATTTGAAAATTTATATTTTTCATGATATGCCCCCTGAAACACGCAGAGCTGATTTTGCATTTTTCAGGAATCCACCTGCTGAAAACATTTTTTACAAATGTATAGTTCGAGAAAAAAATATATTAATAATAAGAAATAGTAATTTAAATAAATCTATAATCGGATTTATAAATACCAAATGGAAATGCGGATAAATACAGAAAAAAGCTAGAAAATGTTCAAAAAAAATTTCATGTGATATGCACATCAAATTAAAGGAAATTTAATCCTGAACAACTTTTGTTCTTACGATATATTGTTATTTTTGCGCATTTTCAAAATAATGGCCAAAACCCACATTTCAGGAGCGCCACGCACCAAGGCCGATTCACACGCTGCGATTTTGCCGCGTTTTCGCGTTGTGACAAAACGCACTGTCTGAACAGACGCAGCATTTTCACTGCGGAACGCATGCATCTTGATTTCTCCGCAGCGTTTTCAACACCAGACTGCAATTTGGCCTGCGATTTCGGTGCGTTTTGATGCTGCGGACGGGTTGGCTTCAACAGTATACAGACTGACGCACGCGAATCGAATAATAAAAATACGGCTCAATGAAGCTAGTCAATTTACAATATATGTCTATTCATATTTCATGAAAAAGTCATACTTAAAAATTTAGACAATATATCTTCGCAAAGCCGCAACCATGGGAAAAAATTATTTGCAATTTTTCAAAGTTCATATGAACCTCTGTGTTGTTGAACTGCGAACGAAGAGTGAAAAGTGGCCAGAACTTTTACATTCTCCTATTGTAATGTTTGGCTTCTTGGCTTGGCTCGATTCCAAAAAAATAAATCCACGTGGGCCCGTATTCACATACTAAGGCCCGTATTCATTACAGTTAGTGTAAACACTAACTTTAAGTGCTTCGTAGCACTAATTTTAATGCTACGAAGCACTTAAAGTTAGGGTTTACACTAACTTTAAGTGTTAGTGTTAGTATGTGAATACGGACCTAAGTGTTATTCACAAACAAACGCTAAGCGTTTGCTAAGCGCTAAGCGCTTAAGTATGTTTAGCATGGTAGAAGTTCAAGTTTGTGAATAACACTTAGCGCTTATAAGCGCTAACACTAAGTGTAAACACTAAGTTTAAGCGTTACACTTAGTATGTGAATACGGGCCCACATGATTCCGGGGTTAAATGCAAACAAACAAACAAGCAAACAATGGCCCGAATTCACATACTAAGAGTTATTCACATACTAACGCTAAGCGTTTGCTAGGTGTTAGCGCTTAATTTGTACTAAACTGTTATTCACAAAATAAACGCTTAAAAATTAGTGTTATACTAAACTTAGCGTTTAGCAACTTTTGTGCTTAGTTTTGGCTTTGGCTTGGAGTGCGCTCCCTGCTTGATGTGGAATTCGTTATTTATCGGCATTTCCATTTGGTATTTATAAATCCGATTATAGATTACTATTTCTTATTAATAATATATATTTTTCTCGAACTATAAATTTGTAAAAAATGTTTTCAGCAGGTGGATTCCTGAGAAATGCAAAATCAGCTCTACATGTTTCAGGGGGCATATCGTGAAAAATATAAATTTTCAAATAGAAGTTCTTGAAGAAAAATTACTTCGATTAAGATGCTCTACTCAAAAATGTAAAAAAAACGAATTTGGACAACAAAGTGCATTTTTTATTTTTGGCGATTAAACGAGCAAAATGGATCGAATTGGTCGGAAAATGTCACTAATATATCCTAAATTGCATGCCCTTCCTTCCCATGGCGGCCAGAACATCCCCCACTCTCCCTACCCCTTCCCCACACCATCCACTAACTAAGCGCTTAGCGCTTAGGGAGCTCCCGAGGTCCCTAAACTTAAGCGCTTAATTCTAAGCCAAACACTAAATTTTAAGTATGTGAATACAAAATTGATACGCTAAGTTAAGCGTTAGTGTTTGCTAAGCGCTTAAATAAACACTAAGTATGTGAATAACACTTGGCGCTTATAAGCGCTAACACTTAGTGTAAACACTAACTTTAAGCGTTAGTGTTAGTATGTGAATACGGGCCAATGGTTTTACTCCCACACCAAAGTAAAATATTAATAATGAAACGGTCCGTAAGCATTTATTTGTGCAATGCGGTATATAATAGTAACTAAACAAATCAAAAACAAACAAGGTTAGTACGTGAATGGTGAGGAGAAGGGAGGTGGGGGATGTTCTTGGCCGCCATGGGAAGGAAGGGCATGCAATTTAGGATATATTAGTGACATTTTCCGACCAATTCGATCCATTTTGCTCGTTTAATCGCCAAAAATAAAAAATGCACTTTGTTGTCCAAATTCGTTTTTTTTACATTTTCGAGAGAGCACTCAATTGAAGTAATTTTTCTTTAGAACTTCTATTTTGCAAAATTAATATTTTTCACGATATGCCCCCCTAAACATGTAGAGCTGATTTTGCATTTCTCAGGAATCCACCTGCGAAAACATTTTTTACAAATTTATAGTTCGAGAAAAATATATATTATTAATAAGAAATAGTAATCTATAATCGGATTTATAAATACCAAAATGGAAATGCCGATAAATAACGAATTCCACATCAAGCAGGGAGCGCACTCCAAGCCAAAGCCAAAACTAAGCACAAAAGTTGCTAAACGCTAAGTTTAGTATAACACTAATTTTTAAATGTTTATTTTGTGAATAACAGTTTAGTACAAATTCAGTGCTAACACTGAGCAAACGCTTAGCGTTAGTATGTGAATAACCTCTTAGTAATGTGAATTCTGGCCATTGTCTGCTTGTTTGTTTGTTTGCATTTAACCCCGGAATCATGTGGGCCCGTATTTAATATATGAAGTGTAACGCTTAAACTTAGTGTTTACACTTAGTGTTAGCGCTTATAAGCGCTAAGTGTTATTCAACAAACTTGAACTTCTACCATGCTAAACATACTTAAGCGCTTAGCGCTTAGCAAACGCTTAGCGTTTGTTTGTGAATAACACTTAGGTCCGTATTCACATACTCAACACTAAACACGTAAAGTTAGTGTAAACCCTAACTTTAAGTGCTTCTCTAGCATTAAAATTAGTGCTACGAAGCACTTAAAGTTAGTGTTTACAACTAACTGTAATGAAGACGGGCCTTAGTATGTGAATACGGGCCCACGTGGATTTATTTTTTTGGAATCGAGCCAAGCCAAAAAGCCAAACATTACAATAGGAAGAATGATAAAAATTCTGGCCACTTTTCACTCTTCGTTCGCAGTTCAACAACACAGAGGTTCATATGAACTTCGTAAAAAATTGCAAATAATTTTTTCCCATGGCTTCCGGCTTTCCGAAAATACAGTATCGTCTAAATTTTTAAGTATGACTTTTTCATGAAATATGAATAGACATATATTGTAAATTGACTAGCTTCATTGAGCTGTATTTTTATTATTCGATTCGCGTGCGTCAGTCTGTATACCGTCGTGAAGCCAACCCGTCCGGGGCAGCATCAAAACGCACCGAAATCGCAGGCCAAATTGCAGTCTGGTGTTGAAAACGCTGCGGAGAAATCAAGATGCAGGCGCTCCGGCAGTGAAAATGCTGCGTCTGTTCAGACAGTGCGTTTTGTCACAACGCGAAAACGCGGCAAAATCGCAGCGTGTGAATCGGCCTTGGTGCGTGGCGCTCCTGAAATGTGGGTTTTGGCCATTATTTTCTCTGAAAATGCGTAAAAATAACAATATATCGTAAGAATAAAAGTTGTTCAGGAATTGTAATTTCCTTCTGATTTGAATGCGGCATATCACATGAAAATTTTTTTGAACATTTTCTAGCTTTTTTCTGTATTCATCCGCATTTCCATTTGCATATTTATAAATCCGATTATAGATTTATTTAAATTACTATTTCTTATTATTAGTATATTTTTTCTCGAACTATACATTTGTAAAAAATGTTTTCAGCAGGTGGATTCCTGAAAAATGCAAAATCAGCTCTGCGTGTTTCAGGGGGCATATCATGAAAAATATAAATTTTCAAAGAGAAGCTCTTGAAGAAAAATTACTTCATTAAGATGCTCTACACAAAAAATGTAAAAAAACGAATTTGGACAACAAAGTGCATTTTTTATTTTTGGCGATTAAACGAGCAAAATGGATCGAATTGGTCGGAAAATGTTACTAATATATCCTGGAAATTGCCCTTGCATGCCCTTCCTTCCCATGGCGGCCAAGAACCTCCCCCACTCTCCCCACCCCTACCCCACACCATCCACTAATGAAGGCGCTTAGCGCTTAGGGAGCTCCCGAGGTCCCTAAACTTAAGCGCTTAATTCTAAGCCAAACATGAAATTTTAAGTATGTGAATACAAAATTGAAACGCTAAGTTAAGCGTTAGTGTTTGCTAAGCGCTTCAAGAAAACACTAAGTATGGCTAAATAACACTTAGCGCCCACCAGCGCTAACACTAAGTGCAAACACTAAGTTTAAGCGTTACACTTAGTATGTGAATACGGGCCAG